>PVIJ01011771.1:0-53027 GCA_004024925.1 Scalopus aquaticus
AGTGTATTTCTGATCTGCCTGTTCTGCTCCCCACTCTGTCTCTGGTGAACCCTCTCGCCACCCCACACCTCTGGCCTGTACCCCAGCTGTATGTATAAATAAATAAATTAAAAAAAAATACAGTGCTGAGGGGAGCAGCGGGTGAGGCAGGAGAGGTCCGCCACGCCATGTGGGATTCTCCCTGGCCGGGCGTCGAACTCGCGTCTCCGCTGCAGACAGCGCCACAGCGCAGCGCTCAACCGCTGTGCCACCGGGGAGGCCCCGCCTTTCTGTTTTAATCCTAGGGTTTGACTTTCAAAATAAAGGCTCTTAGTTCAAAATTTTAAGAAACAACCTCTTCTGTCCAGAGAGAGGAAGGGGCATAATGGGGGAGACAATGGGGGCACCCGTGGGTCCAGAACCAGGATCTGGACCTCTGCCATGATCTGAGCTTGCCCTTCAGTGACTGCCTTGAGTGGAGGAGCCCTTGTTCTTAAACTGCCCAGCAGGAACATAGGCAGGCAGGAGATGATGGCAAGAAGTCATCTCCCTTTCCTTGAATGCAGTGCCATCTACATTCAAGTCGGACCACAGAAGTCTTAAGTCACTTACTGGTAGATGAAGGGACTGCCCTGCTTGAGTTTTGCCTGGAGTGTTATGTTGCTGGTAAATATAGTTGTTACCCAGATGCCGTGCTTAGAAAGACATCTGTTATAATCTCAATGGTGAGGAAATGGCAACTCAAAGAAGTTAAGTCACTTTAGCCAAGGACACAGAGCTGAAAGTTGTTGTGTTGGGTGCCAAATTGAATCCCAAAGCCGTGCATAGCCCACTATTCCCGGACCACGGCTCTGGGCCTGCCGAGAGCCACAGGAGTTCAGAGAGGGGAGGGGCTTTCCAGACTGGGAGCTGAGACAGTCCTGGGAAGTCTTACTGAAGGGTGGGATTTAAAGGACACGTAAGCAGGGGTAGGAAGAACATTCTAGGTGAAGGAAATGATGTGAGCCAAGGTATCTGGAGGAGAGAACATGGGAAAAGACCTGGGGAGATTCTGTGCTAGTGGGGACTCTGCTGAATCTCGGCACCCATGAAGGAAGGGGCGTGAGACAAGCAGGTGTGCCAGTCCCAGCAAGACTTGACTTGTGGGGAAGTGGGAGCCATTGAAGTTCCAGGAGGTGGGTTGCCTGGTCAGATCTGTGCTGCTACAAAGTGTGTGATTGGCTGTTACAGTCTCTCTGTCCTTCACTGCTATCCGGGGGCAGAGGTGGGAGGGGTGGATTGGCGCTGAGGCAGCGGCACCACCCTCTTCAAGTGAGGACCTGAGGAGTGAGAAGACGGTGGGCAGTGGTCAGGGCTTCCTGGTGTGATGTGGGGGGTGAAGAAGATGGGGAGGAGCTGGAGACGCCTTCCCTCCCCACTTTGGCCATCAGCCTCCTCTGGCCTGGGGTCTGGTCTGGTGAGGCAGAGCACAGAGCATGCTGCTGCCGTCTGTGTGAGTTCCTGAGGAGTGAGATCTTTAATTTTTGTCTGCTGAGCCCCAGTGGGCGAGGGGCCAGCCTGTGTTACAACCTCCTGGAGGCCCCTGGGCCAAGGCGCTCAGACCAGAGTGGACGGAAATAAAGCGATGAGTCATGCAGAGCGGCTGGGCCCCACTGGGATCTGGCTGTGCCCCCCTCACCCCCAGTCTGGTGTCTGTGCACTGTCTTGTGGAGTTAGGGCCTGGGCGGCCCCTTAGAGGGGGCCTTAGAGGGAGTATTAGGGACAGCAGGGCAAACTCATCAAGTGTCCCCATTCGTAAACTGTGCTGCAGGTGAAAAAGGGTGTCAGGAGATGATGGCAGGCGTCATCTCCCTTCCTTGATGATGAGGAGTGAGTGAGATTGCTTACAAGCCTCTCTGTGAAGACCTTATTCTAGAAAAGACCCTACAGCAGGTTCTGTTCTTTGTCCCACAAAGTGTGTGTGTGAGGGAGGCTACTGCATCCCAGCAGGAAGCCAAGGTGGGGACAGGATGGGCGATGCCAACGGCAGCCAAGGAAAGCTGCTTCTTGGTCACCTTGTCCTCAAATTCCTGCAGTCATTCCAGAATCTAGGATGCATCTGAGGGCTTTCTCCCTGGGGATTTTGAAAAGATAGCAAGGCATGTGACCCCTCCGCATCAGCCCCCACCTCTCCAAAAGCAGAGCACTGGGAGCCCCTGGGGTGTCACTGAGGGGAGTTGAAGGAGGCCTTCCGGGCAGCTAACATTGTTTTTCTGCTCAATTCTTCAGAGACTCTGCTTAGGGAGAAGTTGTGTTTCAGCCCCCAGGAATTCTATGAGATTCCACTCCACCAGAGTCTGAAGGAATTTATACAGGTAAGTGGGCCATGTTGTTAAGCTTTAGCTAAACACAGCATTTTCAATTGGCCCACCCTGGATCAGAGACTGAAAGGAAGGGAAACAGTGAACTCACTTGTTTGGAAGAGCTGCCCCGTCTTGCCTGGAGGGAGTGCAGTGTGAACGGGCTGGGACTCAGAGGCGGTCAGGCTTAACAGAATTCTGGCTGGACTCCTAGGCTTACGACCTTGAACAAGACACTTCGAGTTTGTGAAAGAAGAGTTACAATGCCTACCACATGGGGCCACATAGATGTTCTACTGATGTCACCTCTCTTTTCCAAGTACAAAAGTTGAGGTCCAGATGAGCCTTATTCAACTGAATGAAACTTGGTGACAGGGTGAACTTGATTTCCCTCCTTCTCTGTGAGTGGGAATCTTTCACTGAAATGCTCCTTGATAACTTTGCCCTTGACCCAAAGTGGACCCCCAGCTGTAAACAGGCCTGAGAAGGGGGGATGTGCTTAGTGGGGGCTAACTTGTGACAGAAGTTTCCTGTGGTCATCAGCACCCCTCACCAGACCATAAACAGCTGGAAATGTTTCTGCTTCTCAGAGAAACTCAGCCAGAGGTGCATTTCCAGAGAAATGCTCTCTGGAAGCTATTGTTGGTTTAGCATCTGGAACCAGATACACCATCTGTGAATCCTCATGTTACTTACTTACTAGTTTTGTGATTGTGGGTCAGTCATTTTGCTTCTCAGAGCCTTCATTTCCTCATCTGCTACGTGAGGAACTGATAGTATTTCCTATATAAGACGAAATGAGAAAATGAATGTAAAACACTTAACTGAGTGCCTGGTTCATTTTAAGTGCTCAAGAGGCCCAAGTTGATAAACGGAGCAGCAGTAATTGATTCCCTCCCATTACAGGGTAGATGGGGTTATCTAATTTGCCCTAAAGGTGGGGTAACAAGAAGAGGACCATATCTTTCTGTACAGAGGAGAAAATGGAGGACAGTTCACAGACACATCCACACTTACCTAAGGGGACAGCACTTACAGAGCAGGGCAGAGTGGCTGAGTTCTTGAAGGGGGCGGTCAGGCTCCTGCTGGCCTTGCGGCTGGGGTTCCTTCACTCAGTCTCCACTTGTGGCTGAGGTTGTGCAATGCAGGGGGCGCCAAGAGATGAACAGCCTTTCCCATTCAGGAGGCTGGGGGCCCAATCAACCCTCCTTCATCTCTTCTTTTAAATTAAAGGGATGAACCAGGAACTGTGTTATTTGTTCAGAACAGGGTGAAAAAGCTCTCCTGGAATTGGGACTGGAGGTCCAGTCACTTCCAAGGAAGAAAAATCCTTGGAATTCTGTCAGAGGTCTGGGCCTCAGCGAATAGAACAGAAATGAGGGCCTTGTCTTTGGTCCCTATTTACCAAATTAGTTCAGGTTCTGGTAGCTTGCTGGCCACCAGCATTATCCCAGCAAGACATGGGAAAGCAATTAGGTTGCCCCGTGTGTCCAGCAGACTGCCATCTTCTCTTGTGGTACACATGTCCTAGCCAGCCTTTTCCGGCTGGAGTCTTTTTATCAACCCCTTCGTACTCTGTCTCTCTGTAGGACTTCACAGAGATGATTTCCTTCCCCAGACCCAAGAGATGATGAGTAGACTTAAGCAGCATTCTGTGCCTCATTAGGGAGGAAGCTAGGATCAGGGATAAGGGGGTGACACATGGTGAGTCAGGGGCCATCAAGTGAGTCAAGGTTAGCCTCCCTCTTTCACTGGGCAGGGAGGGTGGAAGGGGGCAGCAAGTTCTGATTAACTCCATGTCCCCAGGGAACTGCACGGCAGGCTAGCAGGAAGGGAAGATGGCTATGGAGATGTGCAAGGGAGGGAGGTATGGTGACAGTGGCAGAGGTGAGTGAGAAAGGCACCCCTTCGACTGTGAGGCCAGCCATGAGCCACAAGTCAGGGCATGAGGCCAGATACTTAGTCTCAAAAGCTTGGGCTTTAGAGGACCATGACCAAGATTTGAGTCCTGTATCTGCTACTTATCAGTTGTGTGATCACAGACTACCCAACAACCTTGCCCAGCCTCAGTTTCCTGCTCTCTACATGTAGAAATCATAATGCTTCCCTTATTGGATTAAACAAGTCCATTTACGTAGCATGCTTAACATACGACTTGGACCATAGTAGGCTCCATAAATTTTGACAGCTTAGAAAAACAAACAAAAAAACTCAAGTGTTTATGGTGTTTATGTTCTGAAGAGCTGCATCAACAGGTCCCAACAGTTACTGAGAAAGGGAGTGATAGGCAGTAAGTGAGGGTGAGACAGAGGAAGGCATGGGGGTGGGGGCTGAGCGTGGGGGAGATGCCAGTCTTTCAGAGTAGATGAGCCAGCCTTTGGGTCCCCAAGAGAAAAGGGTGGGGATTTCCAGGGACGCTTAGACTCAGAGGAGTGGGAGGGGCGCCCAGTGGTGAGGGAAGTGTGTCTGCATGAAGCTCTTGGCCCAGGCAGAGCAGTGAGTGGCTGAATGGGAGGCAGACTTCCAGAAGTGCAGACAGAGCGGTAATAATGACTTGGACACTCAGGAGGAAAAAATAGCTCAGGGACAAAGATGATGCCAAGGTTTCTGGCCTTGGGAGGCTCATGGGGCTCTGAGGTGAGCATTGAGGGATGAAAAGGAGAGCTCCTGGAGCAAAGAGGCAGGTAGTGGGGAGAGGATGGGAGCTTGGATTAAAGAGGAGGCTATGGAGGCAGGAAGAGGGCTGCAACAGTCCAGGCTGCCTTGCAACTGTGAAGGATGCTCTGGGAACAGCTGTCTGGAGTCAGCCTTCCTCCCCAAATGCAAGGTGCAGGGTTCAAGGAGGTCCTTAGGGCCAGCCCAAAGGACAGTGAGCTTGGGCCAGCAATTGCCACCAGAAACTCAGTTTTTCTCTCCTGAAAAAATGGGTCTGATGATACCAGCCCTCCTAGTTGAGGGGCTCATTCTGTCATTCACAGTCATCTGTTTAACACATATCTCTAGGTGTGTACTAGAGGCCAGCGCTGTTCTAGGTTCTGGGGGGTTGTGGTGAGCAGAGCAGACCAGCTCTACTCCTTGAGCGCTGTCCTTGTGGCCTGGGAAGTCAGACAGGCAGGGGCTTGCAGATTGTTGAGCAGGATGTGTCCTGGGGTCTTCCCATTTGTGCAGAAGCTGCAGGGGCTAGAACAACAAGGGCTAAATATTTTCACATTTCAAAGAGAAGTGCTAGATACTTTGAAGGGCAGATCAGTTTCAACAATTCCAATCTGCAAATGAAAGGGATTGAGAAAGCATGGGCTAGAGGTAGAGAATTGTGGCACTGGGAGGCAGGGCTGGGTTTCCCCGGAGGATACTCCCCAGTGCAAACCAAGTGGAGGGAGACTCTAGCCATAGAGATTGGGGGCTGCCAAGAAGAGAAGACTAGCACAACTTGCCACAGTTCTTCTTCCATGGATGCTGGTTGAATTGTTGGAAGTTACAAGTACACCCATGCACAGAAAGAAAGTTCTCGGGAAAGCCTAGCAGATGTCTTTAAGAAGTAGAATGTATATATAAGAAGAAGAATGTATATATAAATGAAGAGACTTGGGTGTACTTCTGGTCTGGAATATTCTGACTGGGGAGCTGGCCTCTATAGCAGGGCAGGAGGGAGCCTCCCTGGTGGTGCAGGGGTTAAAGTCTCAGTGCTATCAAGCTATCTCTAGCCACTGCAGCATGAGTTCTACCCCCCAGTCAGGGAGCTGACCCACATGGCTCAGCAGACCTCTCTTGTCTCATCCGCTGCTCCCCCCAGCAGTGTATTTCAGTAGATCCGCCTGTTCTGCTCCCTACTCTGTCTTTAGTGAGTCCTCTCGCTGCATCTCTGGCCTACACCCCAGCTCTTATATGCATAAATAAATAGAAACAAATCTTTTTTAAAAAATTAATAATAAATAAATAAATAAATAAATAAATAAATAAATAAAGCAGGGCAGGAGTAGCCAACTCACCGCTGGTTTGCTGGCATAGGTGAGGAAGTCCTGTGAGGGACAGGGGGTACAGGGGTTTGCAGATTGGGCGAGTGTACTGCTCAGGCAGTGCAGGGTGGAGGTCGAGCAGGGAGCCTCCTAAGAGCCCACACATATGCCATGAAAGAGCCAGCACTTAGCACCTGCCAACCAAGGGCACGTGGCACAGGGGGCTTTGCCACTTTTCCTCCATCACCCCCCATCTAACCCTGACAGGGAGGAGCCACAGCAGAGAAGATGACCTGAAAAAGCAGACCATGCCCCACTTTCCCCACTACAGGATCCTGGGCCAGGGGACAGGCCCCTGTTGGGAGAGCAGGACACAGGACTGGTTAAATTGGATGAAGATTTGATTTGGACAGGACTAGACATTGTAGGACCTGAAAACTGGTCTGTTACAGAAATGAGACTTTGTGGTTGGTAGGGATGGTCAAGCCAAAGAACTGCTGAAGATGTCATTAGGGTGGGAAAGGGAAACCCCATAACAGGTTGAAGGCAGTGGGGAGAGAAAACTAGAGCTGCTCCGTCCTCAACACCAGTTGATTCAACAAATTAGTTACACAAGTAAACAAATAGTGCAGCTAGTCTCTAGAGCGGTGGAAGCAGACAGGGATCTGTGTTAGAAGGTGATGACGTGGGAGTGGGGAGCTGCTGCAGCAGAAGACAGGGCTGGTCACTCCAGGAGGTGATATTTGAGCTGGGAGAAGAAGGGATGAGGAGCTTGTCCTGTAAAACATTTTGGAGACCCTTGTCCCAGAGGGAGGGAAGTGGAGCCTGCCAAGGAGCAGAGAGGAGGCTGAATCAGCTTCAGAATGGTGAGTGCCATGGTAAAAAGTGAGATGGATCCCAAAGAGGGTCAGTCATGCAAGACCTTGTAGCCAAGGGCAGCAGCAGAGGCTGTACCCAACACTAGCTGTGCAGGTCCCTGTGTGGTTGGAAAGTTGTGGACCGAGCCTTCCTTCCTGCTTCATCTCTGCCTCACTAAGAAACGGGGGCTGCAGCAATGCACGGGTGTGGGGGCGCCGGGATGGGGGTGGGATGGGATGGGAGTGAAGTATGACTGCCAGGTTTTTAGGCCGGAGGGCCATGGGTGACTGACATTCTTGCACCACTGCCCTCTCATTGCCAACACAGGAAGACGTGAGCACACATACTCGGAATCAGTCAGACTCATCGAATTCCCCTTGGAAATTTCTGAGAGCGGGAGGGGCTGGGCTGGGCACCCCGGGTAAAAGACCCCAGGGCAAGAATCCTGGATTTCATTCTGCTCTGGGACACAAGCTGTCTTCCACAAGATCTTCCACATCCATGCCCCAGTGAAAAACAGAGCACCTCTTCCCGAATCCGCTATCACTGCCCGCCTCAGGCCTAGCTAGAGGACCCTGTTGCAAAAGGCAGGGGGCTAAAATCAAGGAGCGAAGGCAGTTGGCTGTCTCTCTACCAGAGGCTAGATAGCCAAGAACACAGCCAACTCCACTAGAGGGCGCGCGCCCCCAGGCCACCTTCCCGCGCTCCCGCGTTCCGCGGCCTCCGAGGGAGGCAAGCTTCCCGGCGCTGCCCGGGCGGGCGCCCCTAGTGGCCGGGGCGGGAAGCGAAGGGGCTGGGGCCGGTCCCTCGGGTTCTTTCTGTGTTGCGGCTCTCCTGGACTCTTTTGGACTTTTCCAAGCTGCTGCCTTGGTTATTTAACCGCAAGTTTGTCCTTGAAGTCAGAGGCGGGAGATAAATTCGGGACAGAACAACAGTTTGAGCTTGCTCGGGAAAGGAGAGAGGTGGCTCAGGTGCCCCTGTCCAGGTAGGCTGTCATCTCTCCCAGCCCGCGGGTCTGCCCTGCGCCGCCCCCAGCTCCTCACGGGTTAACCCCACTCGCCGCCCGCTCGCTTCCCGGTGCCAAAGTGGGTGTTGCTGGAATTCCTCTCTCCCTCTCCCGTAATGAGGGGGCTGAGCTGTCCCTCCGAGGAGGAGGCATGGTGTGGATAAAAGACGAAAAAACAGGAGGAGGTTTCCAAAAATAAAACCCTCCGGTTCCCTTTCAGAAGGATACAGTGACAGGGAGAAGGCGCGAAGGTGCAGCTTCGGGGCGCGCCCAGCGAGAGACCCTGCGACGTGCAGGGCGCGCAGCCTCTGGCCACTCTCACCGTCCAGCCCTCGCTCCGGGGACAGCCCGGCCCGCAGACAGACTCGCGGCCCCCTAGACGCGGAGAAGCCCGCAGTCCAGAAGGGTCCCGAGCCAGCCAGCGGGCGGTCGCGCGCACTGGCCGCAGGTCCCCACGCACACCGTTGCAGCCGCCCCCGGCGCCATGAGGCCACCGACCACGGCCCGCTGCCCTGGGCGCCCCCTGCGAACCCCCTGGCGGAGTTTGCTGCCTCTCACCCTGGCACTCTTCGTGGGCCTGGGTCATGCTCAGAGGGACGCGGCGGGAAGATACGAGTCAGCTGGCAGGGAAGCGACTCGACTGCGGAGCCCCGAGGGCAGGCACCCGGCAGCGGCTTCAACCAAGGTGTACAGTCTGTTCCGCGAGCAGGACACGCCCGTCCTGGGCTTGCAGCCCGCGGAGCAGGTCCAGCCGGGCTGGGGGAGCCCCAGGAGGCCCGCCGAGGTGGAGGCCAGGAGGCCGCCCCGCGCGCAGCAGCCGCGGCGTGTCCAGCCACCTGCACAGACCTGGAGAAGCAGTCCCCTGGGCCATCAGCAGCCGGCACCCCGGGCTCGGGCCGCCTCTGCTCTCCCGCGCATCGGGACCCTGCAGCGCCCCAGGGCTGCGCCCCCAACCCCGCCGCGAGGGAGGCTCACGGGGTGAGCACTGTAGAGGGAAGCATGGGGGCTGGGGGGAGCGAGGGCCCGGGCTCCAGTGCGCAGCTTGGTGGAGGGATATGCAAGCAAGAGAGGGTGCCAGTCTCTGCCCTTGGTCTCTCTGGTCCCAGTACTGCAGGGAAACCGCACCGAGGTCCCGAAGCTGGGGTGCAGAGATCTGACCTGCTTTGGAAGTTAGAAGAAGAGAGATACCATCCTCACATTTGGGTACTAGCTCTCCAAGACCCAGCGGTTAAGCCCTTTCTCGAGGCGCCTTTGCGTTCACCTGCCCTCCTCCCTCCTTCCGGTAGATGACCCGGCAGACCTCTCTCAGCACTGAGCAGAGATGAGACCGAGCCGCTACAGGCAGTGGGAGTGGGAGTCCCAGGGGCGTGAGGCCTACGGGAGTTTGACCTGGATGGAAGCGCCCTTCGGTGGGTGGGCTCCAGTGTGAAGGTAGATACATTTCCGTCAAGGAGGGGGCTGGCAACAAAATCTGCGGGTGGGGGATGGGTGTTTGGATTGGGATGCAGGGGGCCTGGCCCACCCCCACCCCCACCCTGCCCCGGGGGCTAGAGATGGAGCGAGCATAGGCTTGGGGCACTTTGGGCAAAACCAGGCCCCCACGTGGGTGGAGGTGGGGTTCTATGTGGCGCCTGTGCTTGGAGGCATAAGAACAAGGAGTACACTTTGCAGGGCTGAGCCTCCCCCCAAACCCTTTTTGTTTTTTCCCTGGGGTGCCCTCACAGCAGGAAGACTTGCCAGCAATCCTTCACTTTCAGTCTGGGATTATCTTGGTTGAGACGTGCTCAGCCTTGCCTGTGTGTGACAGGTGTCTCCAGAATGGAGGGCATGGGAGCTATGGAAGTGGGGGGACAGGTAGTGGCACCACCCCTGATATCCAGAAGAACTCTCTCTGGCACTCCTCTTAGCCTAGGCTGGAGTTGCCTGTTGATTTTAGTTCAGGTGCACAGCATGAAGGACACTTGTATCTAATTGTACTCTGAGGACATCCTGCTCTGCCCTTCCCCTTGCGGCTTTCCCTGGCTGCAGGGCGCACTCTCCTGTCCTTCAGCAGGATTCCTGGCTCCATTCAAATCTCCCCTGAGGGAGGCCTTCTCTGACTACCCTGTCTCATCCTCTCTGCCTTCATCCTGCTTTGCATTTCCTCATAGCACTTATTGCCACCTGACAATCAGGTTTTATGGTTAGAGAGTGCCTGCAGATAGTTGGTGCTCATTAAGTATCTGCTGAATGAGTGAATGAGCTCCCTGCTGCCCTTGGAACTCCCTCCCAGCTCCCACAGCTGAAAGCAGGGGAGAGCAGACCTTGCACTCCCAGTCACTTTTACATAGGCTCACTCAGCAGGCATCAACAGAGCACCTGCCATGTGTCAGTTTTTTCCTTTTCCTGGTGCATCTAGGTGAATGACACTTCTTAAGAGCAGAGCAGAGTGTGAGATAGTGGGTGGGGGCCCAGGTACAAAGGCATTGTTCCTACCAGGACTGCAGCTCAGTTATTTAAAATCGAGTTGGAGAAGTGAGTTGGTGAGCATGCTCTCTAGCACCAGAAGCTTTGTGTTAAGCACAGAGAAATGGGGTAGTTGTGGCTGAAAAGGGCAAAGGAGGAAGAGGCCCTGTGAGCTGGAGCCCCGGTGCTTTCACTGCACTGGCCTTGGGGCAGGACTGCATCCTGGGAGAGGGGACCGTGGAGATGAGGCTGGAGGCATAGGTTGGTCAGATCGTGGAGGAGCTTATAGTACACGCTTTTGTGTGGGATTGGGGGGGTAGTGGGCCAGAGATGGGTGGGGGTAGGAATGTACTCTCCAAAATCGTGAAATGAGGTGGTAATGAGCAAAGCAGATGGTCATCAAAGTAAGGCTGGTAGAGGTACACAGGTGGGTGCCACCCACAGTCGCCTGTTGAACACAGGTGCACACCTCATAGCACATGCTGTGTGTGGCTCCTCTACGCTTATGTCCTCCCTCTCCTCCCCCCCTTATCTTCTGCTGGCTTTTGGAAATGGTTCCAGCCAGCCACTCCAAGTCTTCTGGGGAGGAGGTGACAGTTTTGTCCACTGGCATCCTCTATCCAGGTCCATTCTGGCTAATGGCTTGTAGCCAGGCAGACCACAAAGCCCACCATGGCTTTGTGGGTGTCTGGGAACCACGGACCAAGTGCCACCTGCTGGTAGAATGTGGAATTACATCCCTACTACTGAGAATTCCTCATTACTTCATTCAACAAGTATTTGCCGCAGCCTGATTATGTGCCGGGGACTGTGCTGGACCCTGGAAATACTGCAGTGTCCGAGAGAGACAGTCCCTCTACACATGGAACTTGCAAAGTAGAAGGGATTTGTTACACTCAGGGAAGATTTATTAAGTATGTGCCAGGTACAGTGCTAGGTGTCTGGGATACAGTGTAACCACAGTGACTGAATTCTTACACTAACGAAGTTTATAGTCTACTGGAAACTTTTTAAGTTACTGAGTCCCAGCCTTCAGTGTTTCTTGGACTAACCTCACATACCACTTTCATAATGTTTTCTTCTACCATATCCCTCTTGTTCTATTATTTTACTTTAAATTTACATACTGTTAAAGTAATAGAATCTTGTGTTTTATTGATTTTAAAGTATTTCATATAATGAAGTTTTGTACACTCATACAAAAAGGCATTAGAAATAATGTAACTCACAATCCAGCCTCATTGAATTTCAATATTTTCTTCTGATTTTTTAATTTGAAATTTCCTCTATAAATTTGCCTCCCTCTCTCCCCAGATTCAACTACTACCCTAAATTTACTTATGGTGCCAAGTTTTGTTTTTCTACCATGACTACAGATGCATGGATCCATAAAATACACACTATTGCTTTTGTATATTTTAAACTTAGATAAGTGATACCATACTGTATTATCTTACAGTTTGCCTCCCCCACTAGATTTTTTTTAGATTTGACTATGCTACTATAATGAACCCAAGTTTATTCATATTTTAAATGTTGCTTACATGCTGTTGGCTGAATATACCACAGTTTATCCATCCTCCTGTTTAGGATGAGCTACTTTTCTCCTTTCCTTCCTTCTTCCCTCTCTTCCTTCCTTCCTCCCTTCCATCTTTCCTTTGCTATTACAAACAGTGCTTGACTCACATTTCTACACAGATTTATTTTCAAGGAAACTTTGTATCACAATCATAAATTGGAAATAATGCCATTTGTCATACAGAGAAGATAAGTGTAAGAAAATTGAAACAACAAAATGTTCTCAAATTCTAGTCAGACACCACCGTCTCAGGCAGCTCAGTGCCATGGTGTGTTCTTCCTGTTGGACAGGGGCCTGGCAAGTGCTGGGGAAGGGCCTGGCATGAAGAAGTAACTTCAGACAGATTTTTTTTTTACTGATCTAATCAGAATAGAAAGGTCACTGAAAAGGGAATCACTTTCTCATCATGTGACTCAGCATTATTGAATATTGTGATTATAGAAACCTAAAACCCCCTTTCTACCCTCGGTGCTTCTCAGCCACTTTGGGGGAAACACTAGATTACATGAGGCAAAGAGCATTAAATGTATACCATGTGTCAGGCACTGTGTTAGACCCTGGAGCCACAAAGAAGTATAAGAAAGACTCCTTAAGCCACACAACACAGAGACACATATAACCTGAGTCAATCAGAACAAAATGATCACCACAGATGGAAAATAGGGAAGGCTGGGAGGATGAGAGGAGAGGTTTTACATGAAGGAGGTAACATGCAGTCTGGAAGTCTTGGCATATGCAAAGGATTTCAGTTGGCAAAGAAGAGAGGGAAGACTTTCTAGGCAGAGGGAGCAGCTTAAACAAAGGCATCAAAATGTGACCTTATATGGTGCAATTGGGGAATGACCAGCTTCGTATCCTTGAGGATCACAATCTTGGTTGTGGATGGTCATGGAGACAGTGGGGGGCGGGGGGTGCAATTAGCCTGCACAGACAGGTGGGGCCGGGTTAGCTGTGCCAAGGCTAATGCAGAATCATGGGAGGTTTCTAACAAAGGGCCAGTATGTCCCAGGTGGAACAACTGCTGTCCCAGGCTATTAGCCAGATGTGTCTCCAAGGGTTGGGTAGTGGTGCGGGCTCTCGGGCACATGTTTTTGAGAGGTGTCACCTGGGAGCTTGAAGTTATGTGCTCTCCCCATGGTACCTTCCAGGCAGTCAGGATGCTGAGTGGTTTGTCCCAGTGACTCGGCCTCATTTGCTCCCTCCAGCTAGCCAGCACTGCTGAATGGATCTCTCAGCTGACCACCAACCTAGGTCTGCACCCAAGACTCTAATATTGGCCTAGAAAGGTCCCTCAGAGGCCCTATTGGGCACCTGAATCCTGCTGGAGTGCCCTCCCAGCCCCATCCTGGCCCCACACTTTGATTCTGGCCCATCCTCACTGTGACCCTGACGGCCCCAGGGGCTCAGCTACAGAGCTCTCCTGAAGGCCTCTGGGTTGACAGCTGACTCAGGGGCTCTCCTGGGGCTGGGCTCCATGCTGTGACCACCCAGTCTTAGAAAACTCCTAAGGCATGCAGTCTGCTTCCTCTGGAAGGCCACCTAGGCCTTGCCACCATGAGGGTGGGAGCTGACAAACGGATGGGTAGTTTCCCCTTCCACCAGGGCACACTCTCAGAAGCCCTGGGTATGAGGACGAGCCCCCTGCCCAGAACCAGGCGACTGGGCCCCAGTGGAGGGAAGGACTTTGTGGAGCCAGGAAGCTGCTGAAGGCATTGGTCCTGAGAGCCTTTGGGGCGACTGGAATGGCAAAGCTCTTGGCCAGGAGGACATTCTGGGAGCTCCCTGGGAGGTGGCTCCCCATAACTTTGGGTTAAAGGGCCAGCTTTTTCAAACTGCAGGAATTTATTTTGAAAGCTTTGTAAGGCTCCCAAAACCGCACAAGCTTTGGGGGCCACTCAAATGTCAAACAAACGCCTAAGCAGGAACAGATGCTCGCTGTGTTGGCCACAGAAGTCACTCGAGTGGAGCTGCGCTGTCCTTTGCCCTGACTCACTGACTCTTTCTTTGCCCTGTACCCCCCTCACCCTCAGTTTCAGTGAGGGTTCAGTAGGCATTTTTGAATGCCAGTGATGGGGTCCATGAAGCCAGAGCCAGCCTGAATCAAAGGGTCTGAGGCCCCCAGAAGAAGAGCCTTCTATGGGGGTGTCACCAAGATGCAGGCATTGGGATCTTTGGGTTGAGAGTCAGGGCTGGGTGAGAACTGTTTGTGCTGCAGGGGGCCTTGCCAGACAGCAGAAAGTCAAGTTCAGGTGCATCGGGTGAGTGCCTCGATGGTTTCTGTAGGTCAGTGTCTCATATGGGTGCCCTCAGTGCCAGCACCAAGTAGTAACCCAGGAAGGACCACCCCATCAAGTTCCATTGTCTCCCCAAATAGTGTGCTTGCTATGCAGAGGCGGCCTCACCCAAGTCCCCAGCCCCTCTTCCTGCCAGCTTAGAAGTTCCCCTGAACAGAAATTCCACCGCCTGGTTCCTTTATCCGCCATCCTGTGCCCAGTCTTACCAGGCTCCATCTGCCCAGGGCGAAGCCTCCCCCAGAGCATTTGCGGCAGGTGACGCGTGTGTGTCCTTGAGGCTGTTGTGTGCGTGTCTTCCAGCTTCCCTTAAGTGTCAGCACTTGTTGGGCAAGAACTGCGGTGTTTATTTTTTTTGATGAGAGGCAATGTAGAGTCGGAGGCTGACTCAGAGTTGGGCCAACTGGAACGTGAATCCAGCTGTGACATCCACTTATTGTTTAGCCTTGGCGAGTGACGGGGCCCCTCTGGACTTCCTCTTATCCTCTTCATGATCACTGTCATCGCTGTCCCCGTGGAGCGCCTTCTTTCCATCAGGTGCAGTCTCATTTAATCATCACAGCACACAGCTGGGCAGGTGTTGTCACCTCCATTGCACAGGAGGAGAGTCAGGTCCCCAAGGGTGCACAGAGGACAGCAGACCCGGGGTCTAATCTCAGATCTGCAGGATTCCAAAGCGCCTGCCCCTGGTCCAGGCAGCCTCCCTGTCGAGTGGGGACAGTCTGCCCAGCCTGGCAGTGCCCCCAGGCCCCTCCTATAGAGAGACTGTGACGAGTCCCCTCTAAGCACACCTGTGCTGACCCTGTCCTGGCGACCCCACAGGAGGAATGTCTGCGGGGGACAGTGCTGCCCAGGATGGACGACAGCAAACAGCACCAACCACTGTATCAAACGTGAGTGTCCCCCCAACCCCCGCAATGACCAGAACCTGGGGCAGCTGTGTCCCCCAGCCTGCCGCCCAAGGCTGCCACCCTGGGGTGGAGGCGATGCACAGTGAAAGAGACATTTTTAAATGTTTCCCACTGAAATTAACTTTCCCACTCATGTTTCTAAAGCTCCGGGCATTTTTCTCCTGCCGCCCCGTTGTCAGGGCTCCACTCCCCTTGCCCGCTGATCTCTCAGTGTCCAGGCCGCCCTGCGGGCTGCAGAATGGGCCTGCCAGAGTCTCCTTGCCTCACATTTTCAGGACCACACTCGCGCTGCCTGCTCAAGGACTCCGCCTCTGCCCGCCTCTGGTCCTACAGTCCTGGCCTCCTTCCAGGATGGACACAGCTAGTGGCTCAAGTGTCTGCCAAAACCAGTGTTCCCAGCCCTGGTGGAGGCCTCACCTCTAACTCTCCCGACATGGGGATGTGATAGGACAAGAATGAAACAGGGAGCTTCCATTTCTGCAGGGACGGAGATGCCCGCTCAGCCGGCTCTCGGACCTGACCCTCTCTCCCCGGCTGACAATGAGGCTCAGGCAGAATCTTGGGTCTCTCTAAGCATTTCCAGATAAAGATGCCAAAACCCCAAACTCAAAACAAACAGCAAAGATCTTTCTGAAAATCCTGTCCCTTTCAGGGAACCTGGCTTATTAGTGCGGGCTCTCAGAGGACACACCCTCTGTGACTGGGGTGGAGTTGGGGGAGGAGCACTTGACCTTCATCACTGTAAAGACCAAGGCAGTGAGCCTCAGGGCAGTGGCTGGCTCAAGATCACAAGGCTCCTTGGAGGAGGCTCCGGGACTCCAGAGCAACCACTCCTCTGGGGCAGAGAAGCCAGGGTGTGCTCCTTGTGGGTTGGTGCTGCCTGGAGGCTCGGGCTGGGACCTGCGCATGGTGTTTTTTTTAAAGGTAGTTCTAGCCCGGGCTGAAGACCCCTGACTAGAGTTGAGTCAATTATAAGACGATCTCCTCTGGGCGCCCTACTCAAATTTGAATGTTTCCACGAATCCTCTGGGCTGGTATTAAAGTGCAGATTCTGATTCAGCAGACTTGGTGGTGGGTTGGAGATTCTGGAGATTCTTTTTGACTAGCTCCCAGGAGATGCTGATCCTGCTGGTCCAGGAACCAATACTGAGTGGCAGGACCTGAGCTTAAAGGAAGACAGTGTGGGAGGGGCTCACCTCTGGGGGCCTGGGATGGCATTTGAGGAGAAAGCAGGAGAGTAAGTTCTAGTGAGCTTAGCAGAGACTGCGGCTGAGCTTTGAGCTGAAACAGGAACGGCCTAGCCTCAGAGGGGGTGGGCTTCCCCCAGGCTGCCTGAGGGGTCTGGGCTGGGCCCTGCTCCAGCCCTGGACGTTCTGTTTCCTAACTTGCTCACAATTTTCCAGCACTAGCCTCTGCCAAACTGGAGTTTCACCACTGGAAACTCGAGGTTGGATGAGTCTGCAGATTGTCAGAACCCACGTGTGTGCACCCTCGTGCCCAACCGCTCCAGCAAGCCAATGATACCCCCCACCCTGGGGGTCCTCGCCCCTGTTATTTCTTCCCCCAGCCCCTCACCTTGCTGCTCCCCCAATAGGCCCCCTGACCCAGGCACAAGATAGGTGGCAGTCCTGGAGGAAAGGCAGTGGGCCTCAGCCTTTCCCTCCTGAAGGGCTTGCCCACTCAAGGTCTGTGTGCTAATTAACTGGGCCCAGTGCTGTTTGCTGTTGCTGTTTTGCTGCTAATGAGCCTAATGAGAACCACGTGGGTGGAGGGGTGTTGGCCCTGGATGGCTGAGTCCAGAGCTCAGAGCTCAGAGCTCAGGAGAATGTGGGGCTCTGGCTTCCCAGCCTGTCAGCTGGCTCTCCAGCTTACCCCCGTGGTTTGCCTCTCCCTCTCCCCTCCCCACAGCTGCCCTCCTGGCTGGAGCGGAGACTGCCAATGCCAGGGAATGTGCATGATTCTGTCCTAGCAGTTTCACACATGTGGGGTACCTCCTTGGCCAGCAGGAGAGAGGAGCTGACAAGGAGGGGAGCTGTGGCAGCCTCCCACTGCCAAGCATGAAGTCCAATCCCCAGATTGTGGGGCCAGCCCACTCCCCAGGTGCAGGGAATGATGCCCCCTAGGTCACCCCTGGGCCCCCTCATCTCTCACAGAACCCTAGGTTGCTGGGTCAGTCCCTTTGCCCTGCAGCCCCTTTAGTCCAGTGGCTGAAACTTGGGGAGCTACTGAGTCTGCAGGTGAGCAGTGCTGGAACCCAGCTCTTCCACCATTCTTCATGGGGTTCTGAGCTGGACCCTTATCTCCTCCTCTGATCTTGGTTTCTGCCTTCTTTCTGTGACTTTGCCAGCTCGGCCTTGCAATTTATGTGTTTATGTATTTGTGGAGGCAGCTGACTGGGGCCGCCTGGTCCCCTCAGCTGAGTGAAAGGACTGTAGGGTGTGGGGTGACTGGGACCTGTTTATAGTTAGGACTTTTGGAAAACTGTCCAGTCTTCCCAGACTAGCTCACTCTGAGACACACACACACACACACACACACACACACACACACACACACACACACACACACACAGAGGCTTTTGGGGCTTCTGAAGGCTCACACTGGGGAAGAGAATTTGAAGAAGTCTGAATTTTCACTTGATCTCAGTCTGGATCCCCAGGGAGCGGGGCTGTTCTCGGAGGGCCAAAGGGAGTCTCTGGAGCTGTTAGGAAGGGGCTAGGTGGGTTGCTACCCCCAATCCCCACCCCAAGCAGTCAGATTCAAGATTAGGAATATGTGCTTTAGATTCTGGTGCCAGATCCAACAGAATCATGGGTTTGAATCCCAGCTGTGTCTGCAGGCTAGTGACCAGCCTTCTAGTCATTGTGCCTCATCCGTAAAATGGGTGTAACTATCCATATGAAGTTGCTTTTGAGGACTACTAGTAATATTCTACAGTTCTTACTATGGGTCAGGTACTATTCAAAAGACTTTATATTATCAATTTTAATCCTCACAACAACCTTATAAGCTAGAATTAGTCTTTGTCCCTATTTCCAATGAGCTTGGCTGTGAATCCAGGTAGCCTGGCTGCAGAATACAAGGGCTTACTGCTCTGCTCCTGGTAAATGAGCAAGTGTGTGCAGAGAGCCTGGCACATGGCGAGGTTAGCTGTTATTTTAGTGTTTATAGTTAGGGCTTTTGGGAAGTCATTCAGGAGACCCTGGTGACTGCCAGGGTTGAAATGGCAGCATCACCACTTAGTAGTCACGTGACCATGGGCAAGAGACTTAAGTTCTGTGTGTGTCCATTTCCTCTTTGGTCAAATGTGATTAATATGAGTCCCTGCCTCACTGAGTGGTAAAGAACAGATGAGATAATGCTGGTCAAACATTCCATTCAAGACCTGGCATGTTCTATGTCCTCTGTACATGTTTGGCCTTGATTTTGAGGGCAGGCCCCCAGCATGCAGTGCTGTGGCAAGTGTTTGTTAGAAAGGTAAAAGCCCTGTAAGGGGCTCTCCCAGGGCTGTGCTGAGAGGTTCCCTTCTGCTGCCCCAATTCTAGAAGACTTTCTAGAAAACTTACCATGATTCTCAGGAGGTCCTCGAGTGGGCTTGGGCTTCTGCTCCTGTTTTCTGATCCGGAACCTCTGTGTGCATGTGATCACTGAAACAGCCTCCCTACTGGTCCACATCTTGGTGCCAAGAAGACCCCATTCCTGACCTGGGCTCCTCCTCAGAGGGGGAGCTTCCCTGAACCACCCACCCCAGCCCAAGAGGAGAGCTATGACCCAGTGGATCAGAGCCTCAACTTTGGAAACAGGCTCTCTGGGCTCACACCTTTGCTCCGCCACTTACTAGCTTCATGATGCTGGGCAAGTGCTCGACCCCTCTCAGCCTGTTTCTCCGTATGTGGAGGGGAGTGGGGATGAGAATCATCCCTATAGCAGTTCTGAGAATGAAGAGAGGTGATACATGTAAAAACCTTGTAATGGTAAGTGCTGAACAACCCTTAAGGAAAGAGGCAGGGAAGGGGTGGGAAAGGGGTGCGGTAGGGGTGATGTAGGGGTGGGGTAGGGGTGGGGTTTGCTGGTTCTTCATTGACTGGTTAGGAACAGTCAGGAGTCAGAGGCTTGAGCCTGTGGGTGGCTCATCTCTGGGTGAACCATCCTATCAAATTGAGTAGTTGGCAGGGAATGGTAAAGTGGAAATGGCCAAGGGAAATCATCATACAACCTCAGTGGAGACCCAGCTAACACAAGAGGAGTAGGTCCAGCAGAGACACTGTCCATTTTCCCCGTGTCATCTAAGGTCACCTGAGATCTTCCTCGTGAGCAGGTGTGTGCCCCTGAGGCCCTTTGTGCAAAGGAGTATTTAGGAGATGTTCTTACCCAGGTGCTTGTACCAGCTCAGTGCACAGTCCTCGATGCCTGCATGGTACACATGTTTGTTAAAGAATGGAGTGGGGAAACGACTGCTTGCGTGGCTTGGTAGTTTCCTTCTGCCATCCCCAGCTGCCTTTTCCTGCGTCCTTGGCTGGCTTGTCATTTCCTACCCAACCTCTTATTGCTTGGCTGCCCCAGGATTTCTGCCCAATCTTCCAAGTCCCACACAAAGAGAGGCACCCAGAAGCCATGTCAAGGAGAAGTTGCCGCTCGTTAATGGTCACTGGTAGGCGTGGTTTCAGGACAGAGCCTGCAACGGCAATAGTGGCAACCTGAGCTTGGCGCCAGGGATCAGGCTAAAGTGTTCAGTCCCTTACCCCCGTAGCGACTGTAGTATCAGTCTCTGCCCTGGCCCCTACTGTGTCCCTGATCATTGTTTCTCTTCTGCCCAACAACCAAATCTCAGGTTTCCCTGGATCCTCCTTTCTTTCTCGCTGTACCACTCCTGAAATGATCTCATACATTCCCATGGATGTAAACACCGTCTCTGGGCTGACGACGCCCAGATTTATATACATCTTCAGCCAGGCCTCTCCCCCGACCTCCAGCCTCCTCCAGGATCCTTAGTCCCGCTGCCTACTCCACATCTGCTCTTGATACCTCCCAGACATCGAAACCCCAACTTGTCCAAAACGAGCTCTTGGTTTCTCTCTCTCCAAACCAACTTTCCAGCCCAGGTCTCACCATCCTGTTCAAAGGTAGCCCCATCTACCTGACTGTTCGAGCCTGGGGCTCTGGGGACACCTTCCACTCTCTCTCGTTCATATCCAGTCTGTCACTGGGCCATTTGTTTTCCATCCTAAAGCTTTTGGGAACCTGTCTGCTGCTTCTGTTGCCTCCCTCATCCCTAGTCTGATCTCCTGGGGGCCCCTGCCCGATGCACCCTCCTCCTTAGGTTCTTTTTGCATAAGTTAGATCCTGACACATCCCTCTCAGACCTTCTCTGCCGTGTGTCCCAACCTGTGCGCGTCTCCAGCTTCATCTCCTGGCGTCCAACCCCTGCTCACCACACCTGCCCTGCTTCTGGAATGTGCTGCCTCGGGCCCTTTCACCCTGGTCTCTTTCCAGTCTCCCACTCCTGCTTCCCTCCTCAGAGATGCTCCCCTTCACCATTCTGTCCAGAGCAGCCCCCCACCAACCTTGTTATTCTGGATCTCAGTCCTTGGTTGTTTCTCCCATAATGCTTATTCCCATGTCTGCTCTACTCATGTGTTTACTTGTTTGTTTCGTGACAGTCTCTCTTGCTAAGTTAGAACTCCATGAAGGAGAGGACAGTGCCTGCCTGGCTTATTCTCTCAGGCACATAGTAATTATTGCATGCATGACCATTTTCTATATAGATGAGGAAACCAAGACGCACAGAGGCCAAGCAACTTGCCTGAGGTCACATGTTTAGAATTCACAGCCAGTCTCTTGAGAGCAGGGCTGTTCTCTTTCCCATGCTTCTGACCTGGCCATGACTGAGTTGGAAGTGGGAATGGGGTGCTCCTTCCCTCCTGAACTTCCCGGGGCCTGGACACAGAGCTGGCACTTCTGCAGAAGGCCTTGGACAGTTCCCTGTCAGCCATAGAACTGCTCCCCCTGCCTAAGACTGGCCCCCCAACTCGTCCCTGATAGGGGCTGTCCCAGGTCACCTCCCCATCCTTCTCTCATCTCCAAGAGCATGTCTGGCACTGAGATGTCCGAAGCTCTGAGTCCTCTCAGACAAGGCCCTTGGGGCTATGGGGATGGTAGGTGGTTCTTCTGCTTTGAAGCAGGAGCTGGAGACAAACCCAGGCCTCAGCTCTGGGCCACAAGCCCTGCCCAGTGGTCTCCCTCCTGGTGCCTACTGAAGCTGGTGGGAATTGGGCCTGCTCTCCGCCCTAACCCCCAGCCCTGCCCCCAACTGGCCCACTATCTCTGCATTTGTTAATGCAATTATCAGGGCGGTCCATGCCGAGGGGCTGGGGTCCAAGGTCTGACTCACACCTCCCCTTCCTCCCCCTCAGGCCGCCAAACAGTAGAGGCCCACTTGGCCTGCCAGACAGAGTCTGCAGAGAGCGCACAAGGGGCCAAGAACGGCATCTTTCTCTCATTAGAGGCTTTTATGTGAACACAACTGCTATTTTGGAGCTGAGCGCTTGGCCGGCCCCTGAGCCCCACTGCTGTTTCCAGCCATCCCTGAGCTGTGGCCCCTGCACGGCTGTGGTGGGAGCTGCAGAGACCTGAGGACCTGACTTGTGCCACCGCCTGGGGGAGCAGCTGGGGCTGGGGCCTGAGCGGCAAGGCCCCTGAGCAGGGCTTGCGTGTAGAGAGGATGAACTCCCGGGTGGATCCTCAGATGCCCAGGATGGCTTAGAGTGTGGGGGAGCCAGATGGGATCTCCTTGGCTTAGGGGCTGATGTCAGGGTTGGACTGTGTGCAAACCAAAGGTCAAGCCCGTGGAGAAATGGCTCAGGGAGCCAGGTAAGCAAACTCCAGGGGCAAAGGGAGGCCTACTGGTGAGTACCTAAGGGGGGCTGCTCAGGGGAAGCTGAGTGAGTACTGAGTGTGGGTGGGAGATGGTGCTGTCTGCAAAGGCCTCTGGGTGTGGAAGGGGACAGGACCCTGTCCTGAGGGCGCAGATTCTTAGTGCCCCACTGGCACAGAATTTAGGTTTAATCTGGGACCTGCTGAGCTTGGGGGTGGCGTGGGGCTTGGAGTCCGGTCTGGAGCCTAAAGCTCTTCTCCCAAACAAGAGAGGATGCCCTGAAAACCTCAGAGGAGGGGACAGGCTTATGCCGCTCACCTTGAACTGTTGCTTCAACTAATGGATCTGATATGGAGAGAAGGGTCTCTCTAGGGCCCAGGAGAGCGACCTGATGATAAAAGCCCTACCTAGGGGCAGGGGTACATGGAGAGGGGACTGGCAGTATTTCACACCTGGAGAGGAGTCCTGCCTCAGAGGCACCATCCTTGGTCCGCAGCTCTGACTGGAGCCTGCACTGTCATTGCCTTTCCTTGGGTAAAGGGTCACGATGGAAAAGTCTAGAAACCCTCTGACCTCTGCCCTCCGGAATATGGTGTGTTCCCCCCAAGTTTTGCAGTCCAGTAGACCTTTCTGTGCTGGTGGAAGTGCTCTACATCTTGTTGTCCAACATGGCAGCAAGAACCATGCGTGGCTGCTGAGCACCAATATGTGCTGTGTGCAACAGGGGAACTGAATTTTAAATTGTATTTAATTTTAGTCAATTTCAGTATAAATAGCCACACGCAGCTCATGGCCACAGTAGTAGACTGTGTTGGGTGGCACGGTTTGGGAGAGTACAAAGTGTTGATACTTCCACGCCCATGGTAATCTGTTGAGACAACTCTTTGAAGCAGGAGTTAACAGTCCATTTTATGGCTGAGGCAACTGAGATACAAGTTGAGGTATCTCAATGAGAAGGAAGGCGCCCAAGGTCACGCAGCTGGGATGTGGTCGAGCCGGGTCAAACCAGATCCCCAGTCCCATCTTCCTCTTGCTACCAGGTCGCTGATCACAGAGGCTCAGAGCAGATGGTGGGAACGGCCCACAGGGTGAGAGCTCTTTCTAGAATCGCCCTCAGGCCTGCCTATTCTGAGTTGGGTCTCTTCCCAAAGGTAGGGCTTTAGTGTGGAAAATTTGAGCAAACTTCTGCTTGACTATTTTGGACCAGAGTGAAGGTAGAAGGGGCACAGCCAGAGGTAGTGGTGGGGGTTTCAGGGGGCCTGATGCCATCTGTTTCTTACTTTCAAAGAAATTTCAGGAGTTTTCTTTTTTATTCCCCTCTCCTTTGGCATCTTGCTAACTCCCAGAGCTGAACTCCCAAAGTTGAAACTTTCCACATGTCCATAATCCTCAGTGAGGAAGAGAGTGCCAGGGGGTGTGGAGAAGAAGGGGTCCGGGAGGAGCCCGCACTGGGCCTGGTGGCTGAAGACAGCGTAACCCTCCGGTTGCCTGGGACTGTCAGGGACGGGTGGTGGGGGTGGGGGTGTCCTGTCCAGGGAAAGTCTGGCTTCCTTCCTTCAATTCCTTGACACATCCTCTCTGCTCAGAATGACATGTGGGAACACCATAGTGAGAACATCCCTGCTTGGTGAGACGATGCTAAATCATGGCATCGCACTTGGTCACCCTTTACTAATCATCAGTCATGATGCATTAAAGCCACATGGCCCATCTAGGTTGATTTTTAAAGTATGAGGTGTGATCTCTGCTTTTGAGGAAAAACGGAAGGGCTGAGGCCTCCAAGCGCAAAGCCAAAGCAGTTTTTGCTCATAAAGTGTTTTTTTTTTTTTTAATTTTTTAAAATTTTATGCATACAAGCTGGGGTGCAGGCAGAGGCATGGGGCGGTGAGAGGGTTCACCAGAGACAGAGTAGGGAGCAGAACAGGCAGATCAACGGAAATACACTGCTGAGGGGAGCAGCGGGCGAGGCAGGAGAGGTCTGCGGTGCCATGTGGGATTCTCCCCAGTCGGGCGTCGAACTCGCGTCGCTGCTGCCAACAGCTTCACAGCGCAGCGCTTTAACCTGCTGCGCCACCGGGGAGACCCTCATAAAGTGTTTTGCTCTTAAAATTCCAGAGCATGGTCTGGACCCGCCTCCTGCACCCTGCGCATTTCCTCCTTTGCTTTGTGCCACAGCCCCTGAGCTGGAGGTGGCTGCTTTCTTTTCTGATATTTAAGCTTTGAAATCCGTGCTCATTCAACAAAGGCCTGTTTTGCTTTGGCCTCTTTGAAGCAAAGGACACATGAATGCTCTTGCCCTCTGCTTCCCAAAGTGTCCCAAACTGTTGGATTTCATGCACCTGTGAAATATTTCAAACCATCATGGGCACCAAAGGACAGTAGCCAGTTTTTCGTTTTGCTAAACCTGGATGCTGGAAATACAGACTGCTATTTGCCATCAACTTTCATTTAAAAAGAACATTTTAACATCAAAAAATGTAGGAAAGCTGTAATCTCACAACAAAATATACTTTTTAAATGGGAAAAATAGCATAACAAAAAAAACGCTCTGGAAAATTTTAATTTTTTTTATTTTATGGCAGATCAGTAAAAATTGTGATTTGAATGAATCCTTTCTTAGACAGACATGGAGCTGCCATTTTGGGTCTTTGGGGGAGTAGAGAGAGAACAGAGGGCATCTCTCCAAGTCCTTGACATATCCCCTCTGCTCAGAATAACATGTTGAAACACTGTCGTGAGCACATGGCTGCTTGGTGAGACCCATGAACAACACAAGAGAGGATGTAAATGAAGTCGCAGAGGGCTGGGGCAAAGCCCCTTGAAACCTGACACTTAGCACATCTGGCCTCTGTGTGGTGCTGGGCATGGTTGACCCAGGTTATCTTCCCCAGCGGGTGTTTTCCATCAACAAATCTGACTAGTTTGGAAGTCTTTTAGAACTTTTATTTACCACGCTATTATATGCATATGTAAATGTCACTTTCATAGTTTCCTCCCTAACCACTCATTTCCCATATAATTTGTACCAGCTAAAGTTTGCCAACCCCGGTCATATTGGGGCCCTAACTGCCTGTGTGGCGAGGGACTCCGTGGCTATGAGAGCCCATCACAGGGAGAGCATCCTCCATGCAGGGACCAGGCTTGCTGTCTGCATCCCTAACACCCTGTCTGACCAAGAGAAGGGGTGCTCACTCAGTGTTGGCAGAATGTATTAGCAAATAAGAAGAATCAAAAGAAAGTGAGGCACAGGGGCTTGGTGGTCAGGACTTCGGGTCTTTCTTGGGCTTCTAGAAAGCAGGAAAGCTCATTGTTAAAGTCAAGAATGGGCTATCCTCGGGACCCAGGAGGAGAGGTGGAGCCTGAGCTGGTTTGGGAAGTGGAAGTGACACCCAGATGGAGAGCTGCACGAGCCTCCTCCCCCGCAGCTAAACCAGGGCCAGAGATCACTGGGGAAGCAGGGTAGTCTGAGGCCAGGTCTCGGCTCCAGTTTCTGTTAGTCAGGGAACCGAAAAGAAGGCCTGAGAGGTTGCCCAGGTGGACCAGGAGCACAGCATCACCCCTTGTCCCCTGGAATCCAGTGCTCTCTGTTGGCAGAATCTTCCAGATTCCAGCCAGGGGTTCCACCACTGGTTGTTGATGGGTGCTCGAGAGCAGATGCTCTGAGAAGGGGAAGGAGAGGACAGATGGTTGTGCCAAGACCGTTAGGGTCCCAGCCTCCTCAGCCCACCCTTCACGTGACTCACAAGGAAACTGAGGCTCAGTGAGGTCAAAATCACACAGCTTGGGAGAGACAGAAAACACCCAGAGACGCAGATCCCGCGACTGTCAGGCCGAGGTTGAGCCCTTTCTTACTAAGAACACTTATTCATTCAATATTTATTAAGAATCTACTCTGTGAGAGTCTCTGCCCAAATCCTGGGGCTACAGAGGGAAGGAAACAAAACATCCCCCCACCATGGGACTTCCAGTCTGGTGGGAGAGGCAGACAACACAGACGGGGTGTTGGTCCAGTACAGTACGAGGGTGTTCTGCGGGCCGGTGCGAGCCACGTCACACCTCTGGTCACGCAATCTGTCGCCTACTGTCCAGAGGTGACAGGTGCAGCTTCTCACGAGGCCTGTGGGCTGGAATGGCCAGTGAGCCTTCCCACTTCCCGGCTAGGGGCTGGCCCCCTGCTGAGTGGTGGCTGCCGGGGCATAGGGCCCCTGCGATCACCCCCTTCTGTCTCCCCCAGCCGTGTGCCAGCCGCCCTGCCAGAACAGGGGTTCCTGCAGCCGGCCCCAGCTCTGTGTGTGCCGCTCAGGCTTCCGTGGAGCCCGCTGTGAGGAGGTCATCCCTGAGGAGGAATTTGACCCCCGGAACTCCAGACCGGCACCCCGACGCTCAGCTGAGAGTCCACCCAACCTGCGCAGGAGCAGCACAGCCAGGGAAAGAAGCGGGGCCAGAACACAGCCAGTGGCACCACAGCTGCCCAGGTAAGTCCCCCTCCTCGGTGGGCCCTGTGTCCAAGGCCCAGCCTCTGGGGGGGAGCGCCAGGGGTCGGGGAGCGGGCTTCTTCCTTCAAACCAGATGGTGAAGACCTCGGCAGAGGTCTTCCTTCCTCCTGCCCCTTCTTCTCTCCCCCTGACCCTGCCACAGGTGTTAGCAGGAGAGCAGGGGCAGGGTTGGTGCAGGCTTTGCCCCGCTTGGGTGTACAGGGAAAGTGGGAGCTGAAGTCTTTTATCCTCCAGGTCCTGGGAGAAAGCCAAGCAGGGTGTATCCCTGGGTGTTGCCACATCCTAGGTGGGTGGCCTGAGGCAAGTTACTTACCTCTCTCATCCTCCTCAGTAAGGTGGGAATGGGGTTATGTCCCATGGTGGAACTGTTGTCAGGACTGAGTTCGTTAATATGAGGGAAGCACTTAGAACCGTGCCTGGCACATAGTGGGCTCTTTATAAATATTTCTCGTCTCTCTCTGCACAAGTTCTCTGTGTTGCAGGAAGGACCCCCTGCCAGGAAAAGCCCCTCTGTCCACTCTCTGTCCAGCAGTAACCTCTTCCCTTGGAGGGACGAGAAGGAGAACGGGAAAGGGTACAGAATACCAGTGGCGTGTCCATTGGCAGGATCCCTGGCCTGCTTGCCAGACAACCTGGCCAGACTTTTTCTAGCTCAGGACAGGAAGTCTGGACTTCGTAAACAGTTGCATTTCTAGGGGGTTCTTGTTTTCCTTTTGGTTTTTTTTTTTAAAGATTTATTTATTTATACATACAGCTGGGGTACAGACCAGAGGTGTGGAGTGGCGAGAGGCTTCACCAGAGACAGAGTGGGGAGCAGAATAGGCAGATCAGAAATACACTGCTGAGGGGAGCAGTGGGCGAGGCAGGAGAGGTCTGCCCCACCATGTGGGATTCTCCCCGGCTGGGCGTCGAACTCACATCACGCGCTGCCTACAGCTCCACAGCGCAGCGCTTAACCGCTGTGCCACCAGGGAGGCCCCCTCCTTTTGGTTTTTCAGGTTAGTTTTTCCATTCACTCCCTACTTAGAAAGTTCTTTCTGAAGTGCTGTAATCTTGTCTTGCTGAACTAAGGGGAAAAAGGATTTGCTCTCCTGGAGGCCAGAAAGAAAGAGGGAGAGGAGACTGACCTTGAGGTCAGGTCCCTCTCAGAGAGTGTAGGACAGAAGGGAAAAAACTAGAGGTTGTTGACCAATTATGAAGTCGGGGCGTGGGGCAGGAGGTGTGCCATGTAGACCAGGCTCATGGTAAAGGACTCTTCCAGGGCCCGACCACCCAAGCAGGTAGTTTCCAGGGGCGGCCAAGAGCAAAAAGACTGGAAAGATGAATTCAGGGTGAGGCTTAGGGAACTCCCAAGTTCAAAACCAGAAGCGCCAAACCCTGAAGCCAAGGCCTAGGGGGGCTGGGCAGAGAGAGGGGCAGTTACATGGCCAGGTGGACAGTACAGGAGGCAGGGTGGATAGCTGAGGGCAGGTGGCAGGGCCTGAGCCCCAACTGTGGGTGCCACATAGATGGACCTGGTACAAAGGCACCTGGAAGAGTCCCAAATGTGCCAGCTCCAGGGCCAGCCAGCGGAAGAGTAGAAGCTGATTCCTTCCAGCCAAACTTTCCTCCCCAAAGCTCTTGGCTTGTGGGATTTAGTCTTTTTATAATGCATAGATCCTGTGTGTGTGTGTGTGTGTGTGTGTGTGTGTGTGTGTGTGTGTACATGCATGTGCTCATGCCCACTTGCGTGGGTGTTAAGAGTAGTTGCTTGGCAGGTCACTTTGCTCCTATATCCTTGAGTCAGAGTTATTTGACCTGCCCTGTCCCATCTTCCCAGCCCAGCCCAGGCCTCTGTTTTCCAAGGCCTGGCTCCATTTCCTCCAAAGTGTGCTCTGATCACTTCCACCCGCCAGCTATCTGAAGCCCTGCGGTCTATGACCTTGGCCTGCCGTTAGACTGTGTGGCCTGCTCCCTGGAAGGCAGCCTCTCCATCTCGCACTCTTCGCATGTCCCCACCACTGCCCCCACCCCTCTTGGCTTGCAGAGAGTCTGCATTTGCTCTCTATCACTCCAGCCAACGGGAAAAGTTAGTCTGTCAAAGCGCCCACTGGCATTGACCCCTCAGTCTGACCTGGAACCAAGGGCTGCTCAGAGGGCAGGAGCGGATGAGGCTCATGCTTCCCCAGCAGGGGGTGAAGCTAGTGCTTCCCCAGCTTGTCACTGCATTGGGCAGTCTGGGTACAGGGAGGTCACCTGCTTGTTCATGGAGGTGTCCCTGGTACCCAATACTGTGCCCAGCTCACTGCAGGGGTTCAGGCAACATGAGTGGCATGACTTAAGGAATGAGGCTAGAGGCTGGAAAGAGGAGGATGCTTGGAAAGAAGGAAGATGCACAAGAGGCCAGAGGGCCCAGGGTGAGTGAGGTCTCCAGCCCACTGCAGGGCCGTGTTCTTTCAGCCTCACAGGCTCCCTGGCCAGGGGCTACTGTGATGTTTTTAATGAGCTGCAGCCTCCAGGCCAGCCCAGTTTCTCTCTGCCCTGGGGCCTCAGTGCCATGAAATCTGGGAAAGTCCAAGTGTCCGCACGGTCGGCCCAGCTGTGTTTTGCTTTGGGAGGCCAAATCCCTCTTGCCTGCTGGTGTCAGACATTTCCTGTGAACTTGGCCAGGTTTCCCAGGCTGCCGCTGGCCTCTCTCCTGATAGCAGCTTGGACAGGCCCTGGGTGTCCAGATAGAAGGAGTGACATGAACGCAGGGGCATTCTAGGAGCAGGAGGGGGTGCAAAATGTCTCCAGAAGGGAGACACTGCAGGGGTTGGTCATGGCCAGAGGCCCCTTTTAGGAGAGCAGTAGACAGAGGCCAAGAGACTTATGTCCCAGAAGGAAGGTAAGGGAGGAGCCAAGAGAGTCTTGGGCAGCAAGCAGCACTTCTGGAGAAAGCCAGACCTGGACCGGTGCTGCCCAGCTGCAGCCTGGCCTGGCTGACTCTGAGTCTCAGCTCCAGTTTGTTCCCTAAAGTCCAGCAGAACCTGCCCCACCTGAGGATCAAGAACCAGGGTGCAGGGGAAGGACCTTCAGAGACTGGGGCAGGGTGGTTGTGAGAACCTGGAATGAGCAGATCTTGGAGAACACCGCTTCCAGCAGTGCTTTGCAAACTGCAGTGGGCATGTGAATTCCCTGGGAAGATTTAAGGTGTCTCTAACATGGTCTCAGGTGAGGCTGCTGTTGCTGAGCCATAAACCACATCTTGATCAGTAAGGGTCTGAGTCTGGGTCTTGGATTTAGACAATCCAGCGTTCCAGTTCAGGCTTTACCACTCCCCAGCTGTGTGATAATAAGCAAGTGTCCTAACCTCTCTGAGTCACTTGTCTCCACTTGATTGAATTGCAGAGAGGCTTAAATTAGACCATGTGAGGAAAACACTTAAGTTTGGTGCCTACTATGTGTTAGTGCTCAAGACCTGTTAGCCATCAGTGGGCTGGCTTTCATTCCATGTAGACTTGGGTGGACAGTAGAGTATGGCAAAGAGCAGACAGAAACCCAGGGTGCCTGGGTATATGTATCTGTGTGTGCAGGTCCTCTTTGGGGAGGCTTGCCATGAGAGTGACCCCCCCACCAAATTTTCTAACACCTCTGATGTCTTTACCTCTAAGCCTTTCTGACACCTCTGATATCATTTCTCATCATTTGATCCCCTCACCCGCCCTGCTTCTGCCACACCAGTCACCTGGCCTGTCCTCAAATGTGCTAGAGATGCTTCTCACCTCAGGGACTTTGCACTTGCTGTCTCCTCTCCTTGGAACACTGTATTAGTTTCCTAGTGTTGTCATAACAAATGCCCACAAACTGAGTGACTTAAAACTGAAGAAATGTATTCTCTCAGTCCAAGAGGCGAGAAGTTCAAAATCAGGCTATTGGTGAGGCTGGTCTCCTCTGGAAGCTCTGAGGGAGAATCAGTTCCATGTCTCTCTCGCAGCATCTGGCGATACCTGCAATCTTTGCAGCCCCTTGATTGTTTATAGCTGCATCATTCTCATCTCTGTCTCTGTGGTTACATGGCCTTCTCCCTCCTTTTAAATACACCAGTCATTGGAGTTAGGGTCATCTAAACTATTTACAACTGTAAAGACCCCGTTACCATACTTCTCAATAAGGTCACTTTCATAGATCCAGGGTTATTAGGACTTCAGCATGCCTTTTTGGGGGGAACATCACTCAGTCCTCATCCACACCTTCCCCAGACAGGTTTTCCTCCTGCCCCGTTCAGGTCTTCCCATCTCAGTGGGGCCCTCGATGTTCACCCAAATTAAAACTGGGTGATATTCCCAAACATTCCCATGCTCTGTCCAGTTATTTTTCTCTGTAGCGGTAATGTCTTACATATTTTACTTATTTCTTTGATTTCTTGTTGTTCTTCTTACCACAGTGAAATGTCAGGTCCAGGAAGCAGGGGTTTGGTCTGTTTTACTTGAGGACATAGCTCCGGCACCTGGTACACCACTGGCCCAGGGACGAGAACATGTGCTGAGGGAACGGCTCAGCGCTCTGCTCCGGCGACCCCTTTTGTGTCTCCTGACTGGCAGCCGTGGGTCCTGAGGTCTGCATCTCACTGACAAGGAGAAGCTCAGAGAGGGGAGCTCAGCTGTCCCCTCTGCTGCAGCCCACCCTTGGCCGCTCCCGTGCCGAGCAGCCTCTCTGGGCCTTGTCTGTGAGGAGAGGGAGGAGGGGCCCTCGTGTTGTTCCTGCCAAAGGCCCAGTCTCGGTGCAGTGTTGGGGCCGCTGGGCGGTAGCTGCGCGTGGGTGGCCAGAGAGCTCCCTGCCTTAGAGCCAGCCCGGCTTTGTTCAGCCTCCAGCCTCCGGCAGGGCTCTCCGGTACTTCCTGCCATGTGACCTTTACCCTGCTCTTCTGAGTGAGCCCACAGGTTTCCCATAGAGTGCTCTTCCCCTCACCCCAGATTCTACCCATGCTTCTGGTGGGGCTGTGGGGACTCTGCCCCCCAGGAGTGGTCTCTGCTAATCTTGGGGAGCAGAGCGACCTCTCAGTATCTCATCCATGCGGTAAATGGGGGAACCTGCATCCTTCCTGGAGCAAAGATGGCAGGCCATGCAAGTATCTTCCCAGGAGATGACAACCCACAATCAGAAGGGAGGTGCCCCAGGGAGAGGGGTACTGGGAACAGAAGGGGCGAGGAGGGGAGTGCAAGGAGGCATCCCCCGATGTATATGGGGGAGCACTAGGCTTTGAAGTCAGGCAGAATTTCAGCCCTGCTGCCCTCACAAGGTAGTGATGCACGACATTCCACCTCGCTGAAATTCAGTTTCATTGGCTCTGAAGTGGGAAAACTAAAGCCCATCTCATGGGGTGGTTGAGAGAAGTCATTGAAATGGCGTTAGAGTGATTAGTGGTATGTCTGGCACACAGTAGGTCCTACCTTATCCACGCTTATTCCCCACACCTGTGACAAATCAGTGTGAGACAACCCATTTGCCAGGAGAGGTTCCCCTCCACCCCACTGTCTTGCCTTACAGATGGGGAAACTGAGGCATGACAAAGATTGACAGCTGACAGTGGATAGTGGGCCTGTCCTGGTCCTCCAGGAGTCCTGACTGGAGTCCTCTGAACCTGGCCCTGCTCCCTCCACCTCCCATAAGCTCCTCCTCTCTGGACTTTAACAGGCCACGGTGTGCCCTCTGCTTGCCCCTTTGGGCAAGGTGGCCCCTTGTTTGTCCTCTCTCCTCATTCAAGTCCCTCAAGACCATTTGGCTCAATCTATCTGGAATATGACTAGAGACTAACTCATGCTAGGACACCTTAAGAAAGTCCCTTGCCCTCCCTGGGCCTCAGTTTTCACATTTGTAGATCAAAGGGATGGAATAAGTCTTCTCTGAAGTTGAGAGGTAATGATCTCAGCCTCTGGCCTCCGGCTTGGTCATTTTCTGTCCTGGGTGGGAATTTGTACTTAGTCCTCCCCGTCCCCACCCTTCGTCCTTTTCCAAGGTTGAAACAAAGACATGTGGTTCCTTAGCTGTTCCCGACAGCCTGAAGTCCTTGGTGTGAGCTGGTGTGGGGCAGGGTGCCTCCATCTTCCTGCTGGGTCACCTTCCCAGGCTAATGCAGGGGTGCCGCCCTGCTGGGCTGACTCAGCCCCACAATCCCTACTGACTCAAGCTTTCGGGACTTCCAGGGGTTGAATGCCTCTGTCCTCCTTCCTTCCTTTTCTTTTTTCATGTTTTAGCCTAAATTTTTTCTAATTTGTTTTTTTAACTTTGTCTCCCTGGGTTCTTCTGGAATTTCCCAATTCATAGGACCTTCAGTACACTATTTGGAAAAGACTGAAAATCAGGAGACCCAAATTTGCTTCCAAGTTGGGCCCAGCCTTTGACTTTGAGCTTGTCTTCATTGAGCCTTTCTGTTCCTGTCTGTGGAAAGGGAAGGGCAGTTCTTTCCTCACTGGGATGTCGTGGTGATTAGCTAAATGTGGGTGAGTGATTGGGGTGTGAACTGCAATGTGCCTTGCAAATGCTTGTTATTTGGTGACAGTGGACTGGGGTATTGGCTTGTGCTTCAATATGTAGGTGGGTTACTTTCAGGAGAAGTTCCTTACTGAGACCCTCCTGGACCCCCTCTTAAAGGTTTTCACTTTAGGGTTAACCTTAGCCACTGATAGAACACCAGAGGACATGCTTCATGTCATAGTTTCTGAGACAGGCCCCCCACAGTTGCGAAGTGCACAGCCTGTGCTGCTGGACTGGTAAACCTGGACTTGGCTCCTTGCCAGGAGGGAAATGTCTCCCAGTTTCCTGTTATCTAATATTGTGAACACCCAACTTGCCAGTCCCCTCATCTGCTTCGTTTATTATTTCCACGGTGGTTTTTATTTTCCACTTTCTAATGTGACATAATTTACTTATTTATTATGTTTATTGTTTGTCAGCTAATTTCCCCAGCTACAATGTGAGCTTGTCAAGGGCAGGGATCTTTGCTTTGTTTGTTGACAGATTCTAAGCTCCTGCTATAGTGCCTGGTACATAGTTAGTACTCAGTAAAAACTCTACTGAATGAACACCCCCATTTCAATGCACTGCCTATGGCTGAGCTGACACTCAGCCCCTCCCCTAGCATGTCCTTCACCTGGAAGGGGCTCTCCCAACCCTCCCAGCAGTCGGGAATCTGCCCAGATTGTGCCCCATGGCCATGGGGGTGTGGAGCCGGCTTTGCTTCTCTCCTGAGGGTGACAGGAGCATAGTCAGGGTGGCTTAGCACCCCTAGGAGTGTCAAGAGTCTGCTCCAGGGTTGCAACACCTGGAGCGAGTCTCCTTCCAGGCCATCACTTGGGCCTTAGAAGGGCCCCCATAAACCCTTCCCATGGGGTCTTAGGTTTGGAAGAGGAAGGAATCAGAGGGAAGTAGTTAGAGGGAGGTGCTCCCTTGTGGCCTCTTACCAGAACAAATGGGAAGGGTTTTATTTTCCCAAGTCTGAAATCACAGAAGCCTCGCTGCTTCTCTTTGAGGAGGCTAGAAGAGACCTGTGTTTCAGCTGAGAGCTTCTTTCCTGCCCAGACCCCCTCTCCCTTCTGCTTCAGGGGTTCTGGAAGTGTAGATAGGTCACATTAAATTTTATGCAGGGTGCCTCAGGATTTCCCCTCTGCCAGCCTCAAGCCCATCCCTGCCCCCAGAGACTGCTGGGAGTGAGTGGTGGGTCTGGGGTCTCCGTCCCCACCGGGCAGAGGAGGGAGATAGTGCTCTGAGTTAGAACTTGCAGTCATTGGCTCGCCCAGGAGACGTCTGTCACCTTGTAGTCTCTGGGACAGGCTCGCCAGGAATTGCGCGCGCCCTGTGCAGCTGAGGGTGGTGATCCTGGTCCTGGCTTCTTCCCAGGATGATATCTCCCGTTTTCCTTACAAATCATGCTACTTCAAGGCGGTCCTCTTCAGCTGAGTCTGGCTACTAAGGCCCCTTCCAGGATTCTCTGAAAGGGGATTAGACCTCTGTGGCCTCATAGAATGTTTTTTTTTTTTTAAAGATTTATTTATTTATACATACAGCTGGGGTACAGACCAGAGGTGTGGAGTGGCGAGAGGCTTCACCAGAGACAGAGTGGGGAGCAGAATAGGCAGATCAGAAATACACTGCTGAGGGGAGCAGTGGGCGAGGTAGGAGAGGTCTGCCCCACCATGTGGGATTCTCCCCGGCTGGGCGTCGAACTCACATCACGCGCTGCCTACAGCTCCACAGCCCAGCGCTTAACCGCTGCACCACCGGGGAGGCCCCGGCCTCATAGAATGTTAACGTGCAGCCCCAGCACACACACAATTTACCTGAGAGATTTACCCAAGAACTCAGGGCCTGGGCAGGGCTGTGACTGGCCTTAGGGCACCCATGGGTAAGTAACAAGAAGACCCCAGCTGGGGCATCAGGCTGGCTATGTTTTGACTCTAGACCTCGGGGGTCCTATCAGAGGTCATGAGTAAAGTGGGGGACGAGTGTTTTCTCTCCAGTGGAGCCCACAAACTTCCTCCATGTTTGACCCAGTCCCGTTATCTCTAGGCTGGTGAAGATCCCAGGCACAGGCCCAAGTGCTCAGGAGAGAAGGGGACCCAGAGGTTATTCATATCTCTGCTGCTCCCCACATCTGGCAAGTGGGCAGATTCAAGAGTCATGGTTGCTTCCTGCACATTTCCTCTTCCCTTCCTCCCTCTCCTATTTAAGTCTGAAGGTGGCCACTTGGTCTGAGGTGGCCAGAGGCAGCCCCAGAATTTCTGGTAGAGACCCTTTCCCAGGATTCCCCCAGAGTATTATCAGAACCCTCCCTCATTTTGGTTCCAGAGGGAGAGCTTCCTCCCAGCAGCTGATCCTCCACAAATCTCCGAGGTATGAACTGCCGGCAAAGCGATGGGAGAGCCACAGAGCTCCTTCCTCTTCTAATGCTCCTTCTTTGTCACCACCATCATCGAGACTTCTGTGCCCTGCTATGTCTCAGGCACAGAGCCTGGTTTTCTACTGTCCTCTCTCCTCTCCTTTGGTGACAAACTCACCTGCTCAGCGACAGGTGGAAAGTTGATACTGCACAAACATACTTGGCCGATGGTGATGAGTCCAGCTAGCGGGGTATAAAGGTAGTGAGGTGGGAGGCTGCACCTGCCACTGCAGTGGGGACAAGCACCCAGGTGCAGCGTTAGGGGGGCAGGGGACCTCCCCAGTGCTCCCCAGCACTGATCCCACCCTGACCTGAATGGTCCAGGGTTGTGGTCACAGTGGTGCATGTGCGGGTTAGAATTGGGTAGGATTAGAGTTGTAGTCAGGATGACATTCCATTCCACAAGGTGGGGTGGGTAGGGGAAGGTTAGAGGGCTAATCTTGGGGTGAGGTTTGAACCTTAGGGTTGTGGTTAGGGTTAGGACTGTGGGGTTTGTGAGTGTGGTATGGTGTTTTAACCATTTTTTTTTTTTTTTTTTACATACAAGCTGGGGTACAGGCCAGAGGCATGGGGCGGCGAGAGGGTTCACCAGAGACAGAGCGGGTAGCAGAACAGGCAGATCAGAGATACACTGCTGAGGGGAGCAGCGGGCAAGGCAGGAGAGGTCTGCCGTGCCATGTGGGATTCTCCCTGGCCAGGTGTCGAACTCACGTCACCGCTGCCGACAGCCACAGCGCAGCGCTTAACCACTGCGCCACCAGGGAGGCCCAGTTTTAACCATATTTAGAGAGCCATATTGACTTAGCTGGCCCTGCTATGGGACACACTTTCCAGATATCCCTAATTTAATACTGGGGACGATATGGCACAGTGGGTAACAATGTGGGCTGAGTCAGACCTCAGTTTTGTCTGCTTCCTTTTGCCCACCAGCTGCGCGGTGCTGTGTGAGTTTCTTCGCCTCCTGTCTCAGTGTAAAGGAGGATGTCAATACTGGGCACACAGAGTTGTGGGCAGAGGAAGATAAAAGTGGAGAAAGTGCTGAGTCACACAGCTAAATGCTCAGTACTCTATAGCTGATACTTTTCCTGATCTGAGTCATCAAAATGCCAGCAGGAAACAGATGACCCTCTCAATGGGGACAGCCTGATAAAGGGCCTATTTGTAATGGCACAGCAGAAAACAAAGGACAGTGGAGTATTCCAGAAGGGCTGTGTAGGAAAACCCTTAGCCCTCCAGGCTGACAGGGGCCAGAGGCCAGTGGTCCCTGGAGCCCAGAGGAGCTCTAGCACAGGGCAGGGCCCTGGCAGGGCTGAGGCCTCTGGCCGAGGAGCACAGCCACCGCCCACCCAAGTAGCCAGTCAGGAGGGAGCAGGAGAGGACCAGGGAGAGGATCAACACCTCCAGCCCCGCTCCTGGGGTCCCCAGTGGGTGGGCAGGACTGGCAGGCCAAGGGCAAGGGAGCTTCCCAGGACCCAGAGTGGGGTGCAGAGGGGTCAGAGGGGCAAGTGGAATGTCTCCGGCGTATTGGTGAGGTCTCTCAATGACCCTACAAGGAGATATTCCTGTTACCCCCCACTCCACAGGAGGAAGCTGCGGGGAACGATGGTTCTAGCCCAGCACGAGTTAGTCAAGACTGCAGAACTGGTGCTTGCAGCCATTTTGCTAAACAGTCCCTAGAGCAGGCGCTCAGGTGAGTGCAGACCAGCAAGCCCTGTGTGGGAGCTGCAGAGGGCAGGATCAGCCAAGCATCTAGGGTCTCTGCAGAAAAATGCAGAAACCTGGCCAGAGCCTGGAGTAGCATGCCCCAGGGCCATGTGCTGAGAGGAAGGAAGCTTGTGGGGCCATTAAAACATGAATATATGCAGTTTCCAGCATCTGATTAAAAAAAAATAGTAACAACAAACATTTCAAACTAGAGGCTGTGCTCCTAGCATTTGATTGGCCTAAATCCTCTAGGGTTCTTGTTGGAAAGGGAAAGGTTAGGGAGGGATTAAGCAAGAAGGGAACAGAGAGGCAGTTTATGCTCTTTCTGGGTGCCCTGGGCAAGGTCTGCCCCATCTGGTTGTTTAGTGCAGATGCCTGCTACAGTGAATGTCACCTTGGGGCCTGTGTGTGTGTGTATGTGTGTGTGTGTGAGAGAGAGAGAGAGAGAGAGACAGACAGACAGACAGTAGACAGACAGACGCAGGTAGGGGAGAAGAGGAGGAAGAACAGGAAGAAGGAGAAGGAAGAGAGGAAGAAGGGGAGGGGTGGGGGTGGAGAAGACAGCGGGGAGGGGAGATGGGGCGTGGGTGGAAGACTGCTGAGAAAACATGCCTCAAAATTCATGGAGATTTTTCGGGCTCTGTGAATTCTTCTTTTGAGCTCAAGGCTTTTAAATATATATCAGGTTTCAGCCCTCATCCAAAACGTAGAGGAAGTTTCTGATTTATGAGTCCAGTAGTTTTTCCAGTTACGCCATCTTTAAATCTGCCATCAGTTAATTAATTTACCACTGTCAGAAAAGGCAGTGCACACCTCCCAGGTGAAAATCACTTTACCAAAGTAAAGCGGTATCATGACAACAGGAATCAAAAGGAACTCTGAAATGTACACTTGTTTCCACTTGTGGAACTGACTCAGTGCCTCTGCATTCCTTCTCCCCAATCACCAGCACACACTCACACGGATGCACCCCAACACACACACCGCCTCTGGAGAGGGGCTGAGGAGCGAGATTTAAGTGTCGTGGGCTAATTTCCCAGAAAGGGACTAGAAAGGGAACAGAGATCAAAAGCAAAGTCATCCCTGACCACATTGTGAGATGGGCTGCATGGGGCCCAGAGGGGTGTGAGTGCGCGTCAGTCTGTCTGTCTGTCTGCAGATGACATAGTGAAGATTGCTAAATGATTTCCAATAACGAAATGTGAAAACACATAGTTCCTTTGTTAGCCACATAGCTGTGGTTTTGTGTCCGTGATTCATGGTGGAAGTGAGTAGCTACTACAGGCATTTTGTGAGGGTTTTTTTCTTCTTTTTGCTCCTAAAAAAATATTTGTGAAAAGTCTAACATTCAAGGAAGTCCAGTGCTTTTTGAAAAAAAAAAAAATCCCCTTTCCTTGCAAAATGAAGATAGAAAATCAAAACTTCTGCTTCAGCCGGCCACCTACACTGCCTTCTCCTCCCGGCGCCTAAGCCCCTGACCAGCACCTGATATGTCCACGCCCTGTTACCCAGCAGAGTGGGGGGTTGGTCTGGGCCTCTCAGGGAATTCAGTGCTGCTTGGGGCCAGGGGTATCCTCTTGAGGAACAATTTGGTTCCATATTCTTCCTCTCTTCCTCCCTCCTTCCCTCCCTCCCTCTTTTCCTCTTTTCTGTTCTTTTCTTTCTTTCTTGTTCTTGGGTCAAGGTCAGAGCACCTTCAGCAGGAAATAGTGTATGAGGGAGGAAATGTGAAATGTAGAAATTTATGTCTACAGTTAGATAAGTTTAGGCTTATCTAACTCTTCCACTTAACAACCAGGCTGCCTAGAACAAATGATTCAACCCTGCAAGCTTCAGTTTTCTCACCTGCAAGATGGGGCTGCCCATCCCTACCTTATAGGATTGTCAGGAGGGCTTGCAAATATATGCGCATGTCGGCACTTCCGGGTGTTCCATTCTTATTTGTCCCTAGTCTCCGGGTTACCTGAGCCTTTGGTTTACATCAGAAGAACAGCAGTGTAACTCGATACTGAGAGCTTGCCCAACCACTTGAAGGCATTTCTGGCCTTGGTGAGTTTTCCTGTCATGGCGAATGGTGAGCAGCGGGTGGGAATGTCACCCACGGGGGCAGACAGAGCTGAGGCTCTGAGACTCTGCCCAGCTCCGCCCTCCTGGCAGTGATGCTGGCCAGTCAGCAGCCTTTCCGTGCTTCCATTTCTCCCTGTGCGATGGAGGGTGGGAATGCCTATGTCAGTCATTGCACTCATCAAGTGAGGCGTCACACGTCAAGGCCTGGCAAAAATGTGAAAATGAAATGGCTGGAGCAGATTTCTGGCACATAATTGATCTATAGGTTTGGGTAGCTATACTGCTGAATGAAGACTTCTCGGATGGGGGTCCCAGCTCTCACAGAAATCTTTTGCTTGTGGTACCGGGGTAGAGGTCCAGCCCCTAGAAGAGCAGGCTGGCGCAGGATGCCAGGGCTTCAGCCAACCCCGGGGAAGTGTATCACTGACCCCAGCCCCTAACTGCCTTTGTCTATGGTCGACCTGTCTGGGCAAGTCCAGGAGTGGAGTAACGGCTCTGAATCTTAGGCCTGTGTTTGCTGTCCTATCAGGCAGGCCTGCTAAGCCATGTGTGCGTGTGTGCGCGCGTGTGTGTGTGTGGGGGTATTATGGAGGGCGGAGGGGTCTTAACGGCACAGCTGGGAACTTGAAGCTTCAGGTGGTGGGCTTCTCATGGCCAACATGAGGTGAAATGCCCATGTCCCAAGCTCTCCATCGGGGAGGGGTCCTAGTTCAGCCCCCTCAGTCTCTCCTCTTCTGATCTCCCGGAGCACTTGCCAGGTGCCTGTGGGCCCTGCTTGTGTTTTCATTCCCCTTTGATGGCATCACCTTTCCAACCCCTCCTTTTTTTCATGTGCTTCTTTGTAGCTCATACAGCACACCCTCGGCAACTTGGGGTGAGTGAGTAAGGGTGCAGTGGTGGGAGGAACATGATGGGTTTAGAGCCCAGTAGACCTGGGTTTGAATCCTGGTCTTGCCATCCACGAGACATGTGAGCCAGCCATGGGCCTTGTCCATCCCGCAGGGCACTGGAGGACCTTTCTAAGGTAGTGTTTGTTCAGTGCCCGGTGCTCGGAGAGCATAGCAGGCATTGGATCAAGGTGGGTTGTGTGTGCAGTGTTGCGAGTGCAGAGACCACCCCACCTCACCCTGGCATTCCCTCTGAACCACAGATACTCTGAGAAGGCCTGGAGGGGGCGGGGGGGGGCATGTGTGCTGGGAGCCAGGGAGCGCTTCAGAACAGACAGAGTGGGCGAGAGGAGCAGACAGGGGCCTCCAGGGAGGAGTTTTCCTTCCTAAGAGATCACTTTTAACCATGTTACTTCATGATGACGAGGCTTTCCTCTTGTGCATGAGATCTGCGGGACACGGCCTGGGCTCTTGGCTCTGCAGCTCAGTGCCAAAGCCAAGCTGTTGTCAGCTCCACCTCGCTTCAGGGTTTAGAGCACAGACTCTGGAACTGGAATGTCTGCAGACTGTGTGATTCTCAACAAGGCTGTCATTGGCTGTGTTAGGCAAGTTACCTCGCTTTTCTGTGCCTCATCTGTAAATGGGGATACTAAGACCTACTCCTTCATTTTAATGATTAAACTAGTGATGATTACGTTTACACGCACACACTACTTAGAATAGTGCATGGCACAAAGTCAGCACTAAGTAGCTAGTTGTTCTTATTGTCACCCCTGGCCTCTCTCTTCTTTAACTGGAGAGGTCTCTTTTCTAACTGAACACAACCACCAGCACATTACTGAATTTATCCCTTTAGTTCTCTCTGTGTTGGTGGACTGTGCCCCCTTCCCCCTGCCCCTGGCCCCCACCTTCCTCCAGCTCACATCACACAACCCCTAGCAAGTCTCTCCCAGGCATCCAGCCCCAGGGCTGTACCTGCCTAGGAGACCAGGAACATCTTGGCCGGCGGCTCACCTGGATGTGAGCCTCCTGGTCCCTGCTGCTTTTCTCCTCTGGGATTGTTATGAAACACTCACTTGCAGGGGCTTGTCCCGGGGCTGCTGTGTTTGCATGTGTGCTGCACCTGCACCGAGTGGCTAGTCCGGGCTTGAATGGGCTAAAATCGAGCCTGTGTCCTGCTCTCCCAGACCTGGCACTGTGCTACCCCAGCCTGAAGGAAGTGGGAAGCTTCTGTAAACTGGCTGCCCACAGGGGACCCCTGGCCTAATCCCCACAAAGGTACCAGGTACCCTAGGCCTCCCCCATGCAGATGTCTCTGCCTGGTTTGTAAGCTCTGCGGCTTCGAGGCTTTTCCCCCGGTGCCCACCTAGGATCACGCACTGTGTAAGGTGCTCCGAAGTGCAGTGGTTGATGAGGAGCTGACGAGTCTTCTTGGGAGAACATGGAGCCAAAGGCTTCAGTCTCCCTGCCTGTGGGGTGGCTGCAGATGGGGTCCAGCCAAGGCAGGGAGATGGCTTCAGTGAGGAGAGGGCCCTGGGAGAGGACACGGGGAAGTTGGAGGTCAAAGTGATGGGTGTCTGGGGTCAGCCGCTGTGTGCCCAGTGCTGTGATGACTCCATGGGGGATAGAGAGAGGGTGAGGCCCAGTCCCTCCCCTTCCCTCTGGGACTGGTATCCCTGGCTGAGCCACAGCCCTTAGAGTGGCCCTACTGGGTCTAGAGGGATGCAGAGGAGTTCTTGGGGGGAAGGGAAAAGGTGATTGCCCAGAGGTCTGACACATGGGCAAGAGAGGCAGGGGCATGTCCTGGGGCTTAGGCAGTCTCTCAGGGCTTCTCCTCCCACCTTTGCCCTGAGGTGCCCCAGGCCTGATCCCAGGGTCTGAGCAAGCCCTCTGGTCTCCTGCCCTTTCCCAGCCAGGGGGGAAAAAGGAGATGAAGGGTCCAGAGGTGTGAGGACTTCTCGGCCTGGCTGAGCAGTAGAAGAGTGTTCTTGGTCACTGAGGCGTGAGGGGTGGGGGAGCCATGAAACCCCCAGGGGGGTCTCTGGACCTTTAGGGAGCTGAGGCAGCACCTGTTTCAGGGCTGCTCTAGAGAGGGAATCAGGTCTAGGAGGGGCTCCATACCCCACAGGGCTTCCGCTGGCATGTACAGCTGGCCCCGCCCTCTGCATGCTTACCTGCAAGGAGACAGGGATGTGTGTTCCCTCGGGGCCATCTTGGAGAGCTGAGCAGGGTGCAGATCTGGGCAGGAGAGATTCTCAGGGTTCCACCCACCTTTGTCCCCCCCGGCATGGGGACATACCCTGGGGTGGTGTCTGAGAGCTCCAGACCTCTTAGACCTGGGTGTGGCCATGGAAAGAGATGGAGGCACAGGCCTCGGACCAGGAGAGGTGACTCACTATGGGGGAGGGTGGGGTGAAGGCCTCACACTGACCAGTGAGGCCGAGTGAGAGTGAGTGGCCAGACAGACCAGCAGCAGGAGAAGCCTCGAGATGCCTGGGGAGGCTGGCGCTCAGCCCTTTGAGGAGGGCACCAGGGAGTGAGGGTGCCAGTGTTGGTGAAGCTGCTCAGTGTGCCAGGCAGTGGGTGGGGACTAGGTCCCCTGGACACCCCTAGGCATGCTTGGCTTGTCTCAGAAGTCACGGGCCCACACCCCACTCTGAGCGGGAATGCCTGCTCCTTCCTCTCTGCGCTAGAAAACAGGGACAGGGAGTTCCTGCCTCTCCAGGGGTGCTGTGTCGCTGGTCAACTCTGGCTCTTTTGATGTCCTTCCTCACCATGCCAAATCCTGCTCCTCTGGGACATGGTCCTGTCTGTGTCCTCTGAAAAATCCAGTCTCTTTCCTGACATCTGATGACAGATCATACAATTGGGGGGCAGAAGAGCAGGTTTAGGAAGTTGCTGATTCCCCTGGCCTGGCACAGTCAGGGCCCCAAGTGTTGGGGGACGAGTGAAGCCTTCAAGGGGCAAAGAATGCAGGGAAAGCAGCCAGGGGAGCTTTCTGACCACATAGTTACAGGCCAAGATAGACTTCCAGGGTTCAAATCCCAACTCTTCCATTTTCTATACTGCTCCATCCAAACCGTAGCCACCAGCCACATGGGGCTATTTAAGTTTAATGTAATGTAAAACTCAGTTACTCAGTCACATCAGCCGCATTTCCAAAACTCAAAGCCACAAGTGGTTGCTAGTTAGCATCTTGGACAGCACAGACGCTAGAGCATTTCCATCATCGCAGGAAGTCCTGGTGGACAGCATGATTTTAGATGAATGAACTCAGACAATTTCCTTCACATCTCTGGGCCTCAGTTTCCTTTTCTGAAAAAATGGATCTAATAGTAGTGCCTAACCCTAAGGTGATAGTGAAGATTAGCTAACATAAAGGAATATAACCGTTAATACACAGCACAGAATTAGTGTTTGATAAATAAATGAGTGTTCCTTCTTACTGTCTAGGACAGGTGGGGCTAGATGCATGCCCTCCCCTCCTCACGGTGTCACCAGAGAATCCACCAACCTGGTACCTCTGATACCCGAAAACTGGAGAGGGCTGTCTTAGCCTAGCCGGGGTCTCTGCTGCTCAGCTCCAAGCTGGGCATTACCTGGAACCAGCCACCTCATGACTGTGCCAAGTCACAGTGCCTCCCCCTCCCCTCCCCTTCCCTCTCCCCAACCCCTTCTCCCTACTATGGCAAAGGCTGAGCAGGATGCTTGCAGTTTAGGTGCCTGGGGTTCTGTAGAAGGCCCATTTGATCCTGGCTGGCCAGGAGGAGCGAGGAGCAGGGCTCTGGGAGCTTCCCCTCGGTGGAGACAGGACCACTGGGGAAGGTTTGTCCACCTGCAGTGAACTGGGCCTGCAGTCACGGTCATGGGATGGAGCAGCCTCGGCCCCTTCTGCCAGAAGCAGGGATCCAGTTCTGGCGTGCCCTTCTCTCTCGGTCCTTCCGCTCTGTCCCCACCCACCTCTCTGGCTGCTGCCTCCTGGCGCTCCACAGGCTCTTCTCAGCTGCCGCTCGAGCGTCAGTGTTCCCCAGGCGCCCCCTCGCCCTTTTTTTTTTAAGATTTATTTATTTATGCATACGATGCTGGGGTACAGGCCAGAGGCGCGGGGCAGCAAGAGGGTTCGCCAGAGACAGAGTGGGGAGCAGAACAGGCAAATCGATGGAAACACACTGCTGAGGGGAGCAGCGGGCGAGGCAGGAGAGGTCTGCCTCACCTTGTGGGAATCTCCCCGGCCGGGTGTCGAACTCGAGTGGCTGCTGCCATCAGCTCCACAGCATAGCACTTAACCTCTGCGCCACCAGGGAGGCCCCCTCCACCCCTCTTTAGTCTCTATTTACCTTTGTATTTCTCAAAACTGATTAGGTGTCAAAGCACCTGGAAGTCATAAGGAATATCATGAACTATCAATGCAATTAATTCGATGATTAGAACTGAAAACAGTTTTATTAGCAGAAACTATGACGATCGTCTATGTTGGCAAATCAAAGCTCAGCTATAGGCACGCACACACATATCCTTGAAAAGGGCAAGTTGTTGAGCGAAATGAAATGGGCTGCTGCCACATTTTTCCATTAATATTCATTTATTGCTTGTTCATTTGTTTTATCATGTGCTAGCAATACTTGTGGTAGCAGGTGCCAAAGGTTGGAGGCAGTTTTATGGGAGCAAAACTTAAAGTGGAGACCAGTCTGCTCATTAACAAACTTTCCCCCTTTTAATTGGGAAATGTTCGCTGAGTTATGCCTCAGTCCAGCAGTGGAGCTCTAAAGCACAGTCTGTTCTGCAGACACCCCTGATATCGTCCCTCCCCTGGACTCTGCAACCACCACCTCTCCACTGGTGACTCGGCAACGGTGTCTGCAGCCCTGGCCCTCTCCTGAGTGCTACTCCTGGTGTTTCTGTCTGGAGAGCCCTCTTGAGGCGCCCAACACTCATCGTAGCCAAACTTGAGCCACTTCTTGGATCTCTTGGTTGAAATCCTGGCTCCTGGAATCCCCTCCACCCATTTGTCTAAGCCACAGCTGGGAATTATCTGTCTCTTAAATATCCCTTGAATGCATGCCTTCTTCTGGGGCCCATCCTTGGGCCCTGCTAGCTGAAACCACAGCCAAAGCCTTCCAGCTGTCCTCCAGCCCTCCTCTATCTGGTCCAGCCACCGCCAGTGTAATAATCATTTAAAAATACTCACCCCATCGTGGCCTAGACACACTTGAAGACCACAGGCATCTCAAGGCTAACGTGTGGTTCCTCCTGGACCCCCACACTTCTGCTGGGGTGCTGGCCCCTTTGTTCAGCCTTTATTGGAGCAGAGAGAAGAAGGATGTCATCACTATTCTTGAACGTCAGTGCCTGGCATGTGGCAGACATTCAGTAAATGCTTCTTGAATGAAGGAAAGAGGGTGGCTACTCCTCAGACCACATCATTTCCCTGCTCCCAGTTCTCCCTTACCCATTCGATACAGCCTAGACACCTCCCTGATATTTGAGGCCCTCCACCGTAGAACCTGAACCTGTTCTTCTTAGCCTCAGTGTCCTTGCCTGTAAAACCACAATATAGAAATGACAAATGGTGACAGGTGGAGGAACTCATCTGGCTTGGTAATCTTGCTTCTGTACTTAGGAGTTCAGCATCCTTCAGCAAGGCCTAGACCTTCCCTCACCTGTTTTTTTGACTATAAAATGGGGTAATGCATCACTCTCAGGGTTATGAAGAGACCCATGTGAGATGATGCATGCAACGGCGCTATTGGCACAGAGCCTGGCACAGAGCAAGCATTCCTTAAATTGTAGCACCAGTTTATTCCCCCTCCACCCACTTCCCACTTCCTTTCCTCCCCTGTCCCTCATAGGCAACCACTGTTATAAACTCCCTGGACATCCTTCCAAAGTTGCTTTATGAATATGCAAATGAATGCAACACATCTCCTTGTTGTCTCTATTTTTACATGAAAGTTTACATATCCTTTACCAGAACTCAGCAAGCTTTTTCCATAAAAGGTCAGATAGTAAATATTTTAGGTTTTATACAACATATGGTTTCTGCAACAACTCAGTCCTGCCATTGTAGAGCAGACGCAGTCAGAGACAATAAGTGTGGCTGTGTTCCAATGCATCTTTATTTATGGAAACTTATATTTGAATTTCATATCACTTTCTTGTGTCATGAAAGATTACTCTTCTTTTGTTTTTTTCTTTTCAGCTTTTAAAAGTTTAAGACGCCATTGCTAGGGCAGAGTCTGCACAGAACCAGAAGGGGGACTGAATTTTAGGCTATTGTTTTTCCACTTTTCAATGTACCTTGGACTGTTTTCCCCATGGATGGAAGGGAGCTGATTTTTTCTGTTTTGAGGGCATATGACTCCATCCTCTGGAGTATCCCAGTTTGTTTAACCAATCCCCTGTGAAGGACACTTAAGTTGTTTCTATTCTTTACAAAATATTTTGCTATTACAAAATAGAGCTGCTGTGAATAATCTTCTTCATCCATCATTTTGGACATTTACAAGTGCTGCTAGAGGTGGAGCTGGGATGTGGGTTCGATGTGTGTGTGTGTGTGTGAGAGAGAGAGAGAGAGAGAGAGAGAGAGAGACAGATATTTACTGAAGGATAGTTAGAGAGGGAGGAAAGCAGAATGGGAAGGTGGAAAGAACAAGTAAATACTGGTCCCAGGAAAACTGAAGGTGGAGCTTCCAGGACTGCCCTGCCATGAGGCAGGGGGCTAGACTTGTGAACTTATGGTTCTGATAGACTCTGGGTTCCTGGTCATTGTGGCCAGAGTAGCTTGTTAGGTGGTTCCATCAGCCAAGAGCATGATTCAGAAGAATTGTGGGTGTGGGTGCGGGTGTGGGTGTGTGAGATGGGGTTCACCAGCTGCAAAGGGGACCTAGGCAGGTGTCAGCAGCCTGTGACGCTAGGTGAATCTGCAACATAGGAAGTGTAACTGCAAGGGCAAAGCAGAGATGCATGTGGTGCGGGTAGATATTGCCAAACAGCTCTCCATAAGGACAATGTCAATTGACATCCTGCCGTCGCCATCTGATATGTCTGTTTCTGCACAATCTCACCACAGTAATCTATTTTTAAACTTTCGGATATTTTGCTAATCTTATAGATCAAAAAAAAAGTTGTGTCCAAATGGTTTTCATTTGCATGTCTCGTAGAATAAGAAAGGTTGGGCATAGTTTCATGTATTTAAGAAATGTGTGTTTTTTGGTACGAGCTCTTTGTTCATACCCTGTGCTGATTTTCCTTTGAGTGCTGTTGGTCTGTCCTTTCCATTTCTGGGTGCTCCTTATATTGAAGAGGTTGGTCCTTTGTCTGTGATACATTGTGAGTTGCACCTATTCCCCCCTCATTTTGTCATGTGTCCTTGTGCTTTGTTTAAGGTGGTTTTGGTCAAGCTGAGGTTTTCTCTCAGAGGCTGGTATGGACATGTAAATGACACATTATGTAAAACACACAGTGTGATGCCCACTGCCTGGGAGGCACAGAGTGGAAGTTCTGTCCCTGCCCTGCTCCGTGCTCCCCTCCTTGCTTCATCCAACTGTGCTCATTATTCTTCTTTAGATGTGCTTACCTCCTCCAGGCATTTTTCTTAACTGAAATGTCTTTGTCTTCACTTTGGACAGTGAAACTCCTTCCCTTCCCTTAAACCACAGCTCAATGTCAGGGACTGTCTTACAGCTGAGCCCTTGTACCCCCTCAGCCATCATAATCCACACTGAGTCCCAGTGATTTTCACACATCTACTGAGCTTCAGCTTCCTTATGTATAAAATGGGGTTGTTGGGAGGAATCATTTTTTTAAATGAAGCATACTTATTGTTTTAAAATGCCCCAAATATGAAGCCCATAAAGATTAAAATAGTAGATACACAGACATGTTCACTCCCAGTGGGGTTTCACTGTTTACAGATCCTTCTAGACCTTTCCTAAGTCTGAGTAAATATCTATAAGGGTAAAGAGAGAGAAGTTTTTCTTAAGATGGAAGCACACGATCTGTACTAGTCCGCAACTTATTCACTCAATAAAATCACGTGGATAAGACGATGCATTTAAAGGACCCGACTCTGTTGCTGTCTCTCTGGGATTGTTCCAGGGAAGCACCTTATAGTGATGTTTTAAACTTTCTTTTTCATAAAGACATGTATCAAACACAATCATTTGGAAGCCACTTATACATGAGAGTGGCGCTCCCAGGCTAGGGTGCTCTGGATGGGGTGGTGGGCGAGGAGCCGCTCACCCTCCTGTCTCCACCTCTCTGTGCACTGGTCGGGATGTTGGTGCAGCTCCTGCTAGTGCGGGGCAGAACCCTCCTATGCCAGGTCAAATCCTCTCCTCTCTCCTCTACACATCCAGGCTCTGCCTGCAGCTAGGAGATGCATGAGGTTGTTTTTTCTTCTCTGCAAAATGAACCACTGATTTGAACTCAGGGATCTTGGTGGTTGGCACTGTGTCCCACTTCGAGAAACAAGGGCAGCAACAGTAACAACAGTGAGGCCAAGCCAAGGAAGAGCCCTCTGTGCATCCATCTTTCCCTGATTTGAGAGCTGTTTGTTAGGGTCCAGTTCAAGAGGGCCAAGTTTTCCCTTCACCCCTTTAGGGTGTTTTGTGGGGCTGGCACTAAGCTGAGTGAAGGGCCCGGCCTGGTCCCATCAGGAGCACACGCCCCCTGATCTACCAGCTCGCCCACCTCCCTCTCAGAAGCCCCTGGAAGGACTGTGTTTCTGCTGCTGTTAGTTGTGCTGAACTTTCCCTGGAATGAGGAGCGGGTGCTTGTGGTTTTCCCTCCCAGTTCTGGCCCATTACAGCTCCCAGAGTTTCTGAGGTGGCTAACAGGAACTCTCTCCCACTTTAAACCCCAAAGCAGGATGAAGTGTGGTGGAGGACTGTTGGAATGAGGTTTGGCAATTAGCACTGGAGGAAGAGCATCATTTAAGCCCAGCAGAGCCAAACCCTGAGCCAAGAGGTCTGCGGAAGGATTGAGGTTCCCAGGGAGGTACAGGGGTAGCCAGGCTCTCACATCTCCTGGTTTGGCTTCTCCAGGAAAAGATAAGAGGGAGCTTTTCATCACCCGGACACCAGGGCCAAAAGAACTGGAATAGAGATGGTGGCCGGCGAAGGGCACAGGATCTTAGCCCACTTGGGCAAGGAATTTAGTGGCAAGGTTAGAGATACAAATTACAGAGGGAGGAGCACCCCAGGCCTGAGCTGAGGCTTCTGGAATGAGTTTCCATCATGACCCTAGGCTGGTTTGTGGGGTAGCACAGAGTCAGGATGCCCTGGTTGGAATCCTGGGGTCTCAGTTTACCTGTAGGATAACCTTGGCCAAGTAATGACTCTTTGAGCTCAGTGTCCACTGTGTGCTACACTTCCACCATCTAGACCCGGCCCGGTGTACAGTAGCGCATATACATCATGAGGCTGCTGGTAGAATAGCTTGCCCAACAATAAATACATGCAGACTGTGTTCAAAATGACAAGACCAACACCTCCAATAGTTAACATAGCAAAGGACGTGAGCAGAAAGATATGTGAAAATGGTAAACAGATATAGGAAGAAAATTTCAGCCCTAGAGGTAATTAAAAAGTGATAAAAGCAACCATTTTGTGCTTATTCAGTTAGCAAAGTGTAAAAAACTAATGATACTCTATGCTCGAAAGATAGAGCTCTGTGCTCTACATATACGCATTCTATGCAAGCCTTTCGGAAAGCCACACAGCGCTCTGTAACTATAGCCATGGAGTGGTTTGACCTTTGATGCAGTCATGCTAGTCCATGGAATTAATAGTCCTTTTTAAAATATTTATTGTAAGAATTTTCCAAACATGCAGAATAAATTAGAACACTAAAATGAATCCCTCTCTACTAAAGGAATGAATACTTTAAGATGAAAAAAAGCCACATGAGTAAGGATGTCCAGCTAAAAATTAAACACAATCTAAATATGTAACAGGAGAATGTCTGAATAAATGAATTCATTCAGCTTGGCTATTGTGCAGCAATGAAGATGATAAATACGATAGTAAGGAATATAGCTTTTGATCTAATGTTTAGTGAAAAGGCAGAACTTAAATTGTATCTATAGAGAATGACAATAGTGTGAGAACATATATTTGTGCCAAGGTTAAAAGGAAATGTGCAAAAGCCTTCACTGGGTTGGGGAATTCCTAACCAGAATTCATTTCTTTCTCCTCAAATATTATTATGCTATTTTTACAATAAACATAAATGAGAGGGATCGTATAGGGTCTGCCCTGAATCAGTGGGTGAACATATTTGTTGGGCACCTATTTCACAGGTGAAAGATTGTATTAAGAATTGCCTGACAGGGCCTCCCTGGTGGCGCAGCGGTTGAGCGCTGCGCTGTGGAGCTGTCGGCAGCTCGCGATGCGAGTTCGACACCCAGCCAGGGAGATTCCCACATGGTGCTGCAGACCTCTCCTTCCTCGCCCGCTGCTCCCCTCAGCAGTGTATTTCTGATCTGCCTGTTCTGCCCCCCACTCTGTCTCTGGTGAACCCTCTCGCCGCCCCACGCCTCTGGCCTGTACCCCAGCTTGTATGTATAAATAAATAAATCTTAAAAAATAAAAAGAAGAATTGCCTGACAAGAAGATGTAGTACATATACACAGTGGAATACTATTCAGCAATCAAAAAAGATAAACTCATGTCATTCACAGCAACATGGATGGAGCTAGAAGGGGTCATGCTCAGGGAAATAAGCCAGAAGGAAGAAGAAGAAAAATATCAAATGGTTTCACTTATATAGGGGAACCAAATAAGGGATCAGGAGGAGAAAATAAAAATAATAATCATAATCATAAAAACAACAAAAATACCAGGCAACCATAAATAAGAGACATTCAGTGAGGGAGGGGGAGGAAAAGGGATCAAAACAGGGGAGAGAAGAGCACAAGGGACTGTGGGTGAATTGGTGGTGAGAATTTTATGGGGAATACACAATAATATGAAAGATATAAATAAAAAATATATATATTTATTTAAAAAATAAAGATGTTACTGAGATGTAAAAAAAAAAATAGAAGCGGTGAAAGAGAACTCAGTTTGGGGTACGGGCTGGCCCATAAGCATTTCAAGGACTCTTAGACTATTAGAGCTGCATAGAACCAGTCTGACACCCTCGTTTTGCAGTCTATGGTTTTGAGGCCCAGAGAAGCTAAGTGACTTGCCCAGAATAGCCTGGTAAAATCCTGGTTATTTTTCCCACTAAACTAGTTGTCCCGCCAGCCCCAGCCTCAGGGCCCCTCCATTTTCCTGGATTTGGCTGTACATGAGTGGGGAGAAGGCAGCCAGAGAGCATGCTTCTGGTGCAGAGGCAGCGAGGGTGGCTCAAGGAGGGAGGACACAGAGACTTGGCTTCAAGGATGGAAGCCCCAAGCCCCCATGCCATGGTTGTCTCCACAGGTCCCTGAGTGGGCTCAGCCAGAGCCACCCCTCCCAGCAGCATGTGGGACTGTCCCCGACCATCCGATTTTACCCGGCCTCCGCAACCAGTGGTCAGCTGAGGTCCAATGCCCTGCCCTCGGGGCCGGGCCTGGAGCGGAGAGATGGTGCCCAGCGGGCAGCATATCTGGACTACTCATCATCCCCCTGGGGTAAGGATGCCCTGTCTTGGGGTCCCAGAAAAGCAGGGCATAAGTCTCTGACCCTTCCTTCCCTCACCTTTGTCTCGCTCTTGGAGGGCTGAGCTGTCACCCTGTCTCTCCTCTTCTGAGCAAATCAACAGTTATCAAGTGCCTGAGTTGAACCAGCAGTCCCAAACCAGCTAGTGGTGACTTTTCACCTTCGAGACCCTTAGACCTTACCTGCTGTATTGCTTCCCCCTCTGTCACCCCATCCTCCCTTTACTTCCTTCATAACCAGCGGTGAATCTAACCTCCCTGGCCTGGTCCTTCTGCCTCATCCTTTCTGCAAACCCCAACCCTCCTGGACCAACCTGACCAGTTGCTTCCTCAGCACCTGCAGCTGGGCTGTGTCCCAGAGAGAGAACCAAGTCTCCTGTGGGCTCACTGGGCATGTTCTTGGTCACTGCTAACCATCCTTCCCTGAGTGCCTAGACGCTCTCTCTTTCTGTCATTTCTCAGAGCAGCTATTCTAAGCTGCCCCCACCTTCCCAACCAGCGAGCATGTGGACGTGTTGCCACCTCCAGGGAGCCCTGCCCCTCCTGCATCTGCTCCACCATGCCCACTGCTTCCTCACCTAAACCTGTGCCTGAGCATCTGAGCGGGCCTTCTTTCTAAAAGTAACCACTTTAAAAGTGCACATCAGTGGTTTAGATACAGTCACAATTTTGTGAAACAGCCATCACTATCTAATGCTAGAACATTCTCATCACTCCAAAAAGGAACCCTACACCCTTTGAGCAGTTACTCCCTATTCCTCCCTTCCCAGTCATCCCACAAATCTACTTTCTGTCTCTATGGATTTACATATCCTGGACAGACCTTGTAAATGGAACCCCACAATATGTGGCCTTTTGTGTCTGGCTCTTTCACTTAGTGTAGTGTTTTTGAGGTTGATCCATGTTGTAGCACGGATTAGCACTCCATTCCTTTTTACAGTTGATGAACCTTCTTACACCTTGTAAAGGAGAGGTCCCTCTTCTTGTCTAAGGTGCATGCCTCGATCTTTCTTGCTTCCTCTGGACACTCTGTCCTCTTCCCCTTCAATCTGTCCTCCTCGCTCAGCCCTTTCTCTTCTGCATATACACTTGCTC
>PVIJ01011772.1:0-53027 GCA_004024925.1 Scalopus aquaticus
AACTTCATTGTTTCAAGGATATCTCGCTGCCAGGAGCTAATGAGTAAGGCCAATGAATGCAGGCATGGTGGAGAAACTTAGTTACTGTTCTCCTGAAATTATACTTAAATTTATTTGCAAGAAGAAATATCGCATCCTGACTTTGGGAACACTTCTTTGAAGGCTCCGCCCATAGAGTGACCTTGTCAAGACAATATGGAGGTCTAGGTTGCGACAAGCAGGCCCCCTCCTCTCCTTCTCTGACTTCCAGGCTTCAAGTTTCTTCTCACTCTGAGTAGCAGTAATATGATTCTAATACCTCTGAGGACCTGAGACATCCCAACCAACTTAATAACCCCAGCCAGGCAACGACGGGAAGTAAAGGTAGGATCAGAAACTCCCACTTGGATGGGAGAGCTGGTTGACCAACAGGACATCCCAGTGGGAACTACTATCTGAAAGGGCTGGGCAGGGACGAGGTGCTACATGATGCACGGGCCTGGGGTCTTTGGTTTGAAGCCACCATGCCCACCTCTTGGCCCACTGCCACGTCAGTTCAACAGTTTTGACTCTGACTCAAGGATCTCAACAGAAGAATACACTGAACTTTCCTTAAGGGCATGTGAGCGTGTATGTGAACAAGCACCTGCCTGGCAAAGTAAGAGAAGAGACTGGCCCTCCTTCCCCAGTAGTAGTACTTCCCCAGTCAGTAGTAGGCACTCGAGACACCCATCAGGTCACTGGTGTGGAGGTAAGAGAAACCCTGGAGGAGGCACCCGGCTAGGAGGGGACCCCAGTCTAGTGTATGGGAGGACTAAGATGTCACTAGGTATTTACAATATAGTATAGAAAAGCTACATAGGAAGTTTAGGATGCCTCGAGGACATGGAGAAAGGACAACCTATGGCTTAAGAAGCCTTCCTGGAAGAGGTGATGTCAAGTTGTGCTTTGAATATCAAGGCAAATTTAACCAGAAGTTGCCCCTGAAATACACCTTCACCCCGGTCCCAGACAACAGCCACATGTTCTCATGTAGGTCTAAAATGAGGAGACCAGCACATACCTCAGGGTCACACATACCTCAGATGTATTGGTCTCTTCCCCTGTGAGTCCCAGGAGCTCACAGCCTTCTCCCTTACCTTTGTTCCTAGAGTCCAAAGAACTTTCTCAGGAGCTGCCAAAGGGATCCCAATCAGGCTAGATGGGCAGAGAAGCTGGATTTGCAGCGTCCATTCAGCCAGGGGGCCCCACTCCAGAACTGAACGCAGCCTGGCCCCTGGAGCCCTGTGAGGTCGTGCCAGACCCCGGCTAGGGCGTCTGCTCAGACTGCAAGACTGAGAAGTGTGATGGGAGCTTCTTGGAGCCAGGCCAGTTCTCTCTGGCCAGCCAGGCAGGTGGAGGAGGAGCTGGAGAGAGCCTGGTAAAACCTCCAGAGGATCAGATTAACTCTCTAGCAGCCTTAGAACCAGCTGGCTGAATGCCTCCTTGAGGCCCCTGCACAGCCCCACCAGGTGGCGAGGGCGCCTCTGCTCCCTCCAGCCCGTGGCTGCGCTCCTGATTAACTCGGACTTGCTGCTTAAATCTGAGCGCGACTTCCCGCGCTGCCCCCACCCGCAACTCCCAGAGACAGACTCCTCGGCTACTGACTGGTGAAGCTGGTGGTTAACTCACTTTAATCAGTTAAATATATATATTTATATTTATATTTATTTATATATGTATTTTATGTAAGTAAAATCCATATAACGTAAAGTGAGCCGTTTTAAAGTGAACAAGTCAGTGGCAGCCTCCACCTCTTCCGCCACCACGAGGAAGCCCCATCATGGCTCCTGGTGCCTTTCCACCCACTACTGTGGCCCCCTGACAGCTGCCGTCTGTGTTCTAACTCCACCGACTGTTCTGTTCTGGCTATTTCCTATAAACGGGGTCCTACCCCAAGTGGCATTACCGGTCTGGCCTCTGTCACTTGGCATGGCGTTTGCAAGGTGCATTCACGTTGTGCTGTTGTCCGACATCAGCTACTCCTTTCTCTGCTTCAGCGGGAGCATTCCGTCAACCGCATACAATGCAACGCGCCCGTGGGCATCCGGATTGCCCTGATCTTTTAGCTCTGATGAATATGCTGATATAGACATTCAGGGACACGTGTTTATTTGATACTTGTTTTCAATTTGTTGGGATATAGATGTGAGAAATTTCTTGATCATATGGTAGGTCTGTGGTTAGTTTCTTGAGGAATGGCTGAATTATTTTCCACAGTGGCTGAAACCTTTTACATGCTCACCAACACACATCATCTTGTTTTTCTTAACAGCTACCATCGCAGATAGTGCTGTGAGGTGCTATCTCATGGGGGATTGGATTTTCATTTAATGACTAATGTTGAGCATCATGGGCTCACTTGTTGTTTGTATCTCTACTTTGGAAAACTGTCTATTTAAATCTTTGTTCTTTTTAAAATTGGATGATCTTTGGGGTGTTGAGTTGTAAGAGTCTTTTCTATGCTCTGGATACTAGACCCTTGTCAGATATACAACTTGCAAATATTTTCTCCCATCATATAGGTTGTGTTTTCATTTACTTGATAATGTTCTATTTACTTGATAATGATAAGGTTTTTAATTTTGAATAAGTCTAATTTATCTATTTTTGTTGTTTCTTGTACTTAGTTTTCTAAGAATCCATTGCCAAATCTGATGTCATGAATATTTATCCCTATGCTTTATTTTAAGCCTTGTGATTTCAGCTCTTATTCTTAGATCCCTGACTCATTTTGAGTTCATTTTCATATACGGTGTGAGGTAGGTATCCAACTTCATTCTTTTTCATGTGAATTTCCACTTGTCCCAGTACCATTTGTTGAAGAAACCATTAGTTCCCTATTGAATAGTCTCGGTACCCTTGTCAAAAATCTATTTGCTGTGGATATATGAGTTTATTCCCGAATTCTCAATTCTATCCTAATGAATTAGCTCTCTATCATAAGGTAGTACCACAGTTTTAGTTATTATAGGTTTATAAGTTGTGAGCTTTCTTTTCTTAATCTGGCCTGAAGCCAATCAAGGGGAGATGAATTGAACCAGTGCTTCTTTACCTAACTAGACACCCCATAAGTAACCCCTTACTCTCAAATGTCCTTTGAAATTGTAGATTATGGCTCTCATGCTGAAGTCAGGGTAAGAGGGAGGAGAGGAAAGAGCAAGAGCCATGACAGGCAGTTCAAGAATTGCCACCATCAATTATTCTTTAAAAGGAGAGGGTTTAGTACAGTGAAAAGAATAAGGGCATGAGCAGGTTTCAAGTTCAACTCTGAAGACAATTAATTATTAGCTATGTTGTCTTCGGCAACAAATCTTCAGTTCTGTTCTTCAAATCCCCTCAGTTCTGTTATATGCAGCTGTGACAACTGCAATGCCCAGTGATGTAGATACAGCATTTGGCCCAGAGTAGCTGCTCAATAAATAGCACCACATGGAACTGGAAAATGAGCATAGATTCATGGCATGACCTGGCTACTCTAAGATCAGACACATCTGCTCTGGAAGGGTGAACCCTGAGGGTAGATCTCTTCACTGCTTTTAATCAGTTTCAGGCCAGGTAGCACAAGAGGCAACTTTGGTCTTTTATACATCCTTAGTTCTTTTACTGTGAATGAGTTCCTCAATTGATTGACTAATCAACTGATTAATTATTATAAAGTGTTAAGTAGGATACCATAATAGTGAGCAAGGCAGTCTCTAAGTTCACAAATATTGCTGTCAGAAGCTTGGTGAGCAGGCAAGGCAACCTATATCCTGAATAAGCATCTATTTCAGTAATAACCAATCACTGTTCCCTCCCTGATGGAAGAGAGCCAATATAATTAATCATCCTACACTTCTATCAAAGAAACAGGCAAGACAGAGCTCACAGAGCTTTCTAACTGCTCCCCAGAGTTTCTTTTGTGTGAAACCTCTCTAGACATTCAGATGATCTCTAAATTGAGAGAGGGGGGGATGCATTGGATTGGAATCTCCTTTGGAAAGGGAGCCCATTAAGGGCCCAGAAACCTTCAGGGCTGCCCAGCAGCCAGCCTGACCCAAGTCAGCAGAGGTGCTGCTCAGCCTCAGTGTGTCTTTCTCCTTGAGCCTTCCTGGGAAACATGCCCATCCCGCTGCTGGGCACAGGCTGGACCCGTGCTGTTTCTGGAAGCTGGTGTCTCTGTGCCACCTTCACCAAAGTGGATTACTTAAGGCTATTTCTAAACTGAGGCTTGTCCAGAGCGCATACGAGTAGCAAAGCCTGCATCACATGCCTGCCTCCAGCTGCACGAGTGACTGGGGAACCACATTCCTGAGCTTTCCTTTGGAGAGATGCTTTTGGTAGGATTGCCATTTTGATAATGTTAATCCTTCCAATCCATGAGCAGGGGATGTCTGACACATCGCACGATGAATTCTCCCAATACAGTTGGGTGTCAGGTAGCTAAATGTTAGCGAGAATGACAGCTGTCCTCACTGGGGTGGGGGGGTCATAAAGAAGTCCTGTTTAGTCTCCTCTCCTCCCAACCCCACTGCAGAGGAAACAGGGCAATAGAGAGAGGGCACTGCCACCTTCCCTCTACTCATCAACCATAGTCACAGAAACCATCCCACCTGCAGGGTCTCCTGAGCCCGGCACTTGCAAGGCAAAACATCTTTGTTGAGTGAATGAATGAACATGTGAGACAAAGTAAGCAGATCTTAGTTGCCTTAGGCACACCATCTGACATTTCTGTGATAGAGCTCAGGACCTATTCTCTATTCTTCCCACTCTCACCTGTCCCCAACTCACTGGTCAGGTCTGAAAGGTGATGCTTTTGCCTTGTTTCTAGTTTCCCACTGGAATGTGGATCCTCGTGACCCAAATACCCTTGCTAACTTTCCTCCAAGAACCTGGACCTGCTGCCTGTATCCTTGGTTGGTGGCCAGTTGTTGGTTCAAGCCTTGCCTCCACTCGATTTACATCTAGCTAGACATGGGGAGGGGCGCCACCACTGATTTTGATGTGGCCAGCTGCAGGGAATCCTCCTGCCTGTCCCATCTGCTGGGCAAAGTCCACCCCAACCAAGCCCCATGAACCCATGCTTAGCTGAGTCAGCTGGCCCGTGCCTGCGATCACTGCTCCTCACCAGCAACCAAAGCTGGGTTTGCACACTGCTCACCTGAGTCACAGTACTCTCCTAGCCTCAGTCACCTTTCCAACTACTTCAGGTACCCCTAGAGCCCTCTCAGCTGAATAGCCCAAGGCTAAGGCTGAGAAAAAGCCTCCAAGCTTTCCAGTCCAACACTTCATCTTTCATAGAGATTTTTGGCTGAAACGTTGGCATCAAAGTTTGTCTTTCAAAAAACAGCATAATAAGTTCTCATGCAAATATGGACTGAATACACATCAAAGATTTATTGCACTCAGCAATGAGAGAATCCACGTGTTAGGTAAAGTTGATTTAAAACGCAATGAAGGGGGCCTCCCCCAGTGACGCAGCGGCTAAGCGCTGTGCTGTGGAGCTGTCAGCTGCGGCGACGCGAGTTCGACACCTAGCCGGGGAGATTCCCACATGGTGCAGCAGACCTCTCCTGCCTCGCCCACTGCTCCCCTCAGCAGTGTGTTTCCATCGATCTGCCTGTTCTGCTCCCCGCTCTGTCTCTGGTGAACCCTCTCGCTGCCCCACACCTCTGATCTGTACCCCAGCTTGTATTCATAAATAAATGAATCTTTAAAAATATATGCATTGAAGGAACTCGTTACTTATAGGTTTTGGAAAAAAGAATGTTAGAATAAAATCATTGGGTTAGTTATAAATCTGGTTAACATCTTTTCTTTTTAAGATTTATTTATACATGTAAGCTGGGGTGCGGGCCAGAGGTATAGAGGGGTGAGAGGATTCACCAGAGACAGAGTGGGGAGCAGAACAGGCAGACTTACAGAAATACAGTGTTGAGAGGTGCAGTGGGCGAGACAGGAGAGGTCTGCTGTGCCATGTGGGAAGCTCCCTGGCTGGGGATCAAACTCATGCTGCAGTGGCTATGGAGAGCTTCATAGTGCTGCACTTAACCGTTGTGCCACCAGGGAGGCCCTGGTTAACATCTTGATAAGTGCAATAGGATCATAACATTTGGAGTTATCTTTTCCATCAGAGAGAAACTTTGCATCTCCACCAGAAAAAAAAATCATCAAGTTAACATGTAACTCCACAATGTCTAGGCTTTTAATCAATGAATAGAGAGTCAAACAAAAGTGGGTCCCTCTATAATTAAGTAATGCTTTGGGGGCTTGTTCAACAATGTCCCTGCGTGACATGGAAAGAAGATGTTGTCCTTTTTTTGACTTATTACAAGATTTAGGTGATTTTCTTAACTCCATAGATGGGTTGTGAAGGTCTCACTAAGACCTTCAAAAGTCAAGATGTCAGGAAAATATCTTCAAACACAGACCTGCAGTTTTGAAAGTCCTGCTGCATTAAAACAATGTTCCTTAAAAGGATAAAGCCCCACTTTTGGGCAGGACACACCACGGGCCCTTTGCCGCCCTACCTCTTGCTGCTTCTGCCGGAGCACTCAGCACTCTGAACACACAGACCTCGACACACTAGCGTCTACCATCCTTGCCTGAGCCTGAGCCTCTTTGTTCTGTGAATCTGCAATGTCCTTCCCCATTTGCTCGTCTAGATTACTCCTGAGCTAACTTCAGGACGTGCCTAAAGGGTCCTCTCTCCAGAAAGCCTCCCTCAGTTCCCCAAAACCTGAGGAATCAAACCCTCCCGAGACAGTATTTATAATAGTAACTCTGGCAACATGACTGGTGGTTAATTTCTTAATAATGCCAGTTTTTTCCCAAATGATTTATTGATCTTATCCAATTTAAAGCTTCCAAAAAACCTTGAACAAGGGTAGTTTTAGTCCACTTTTCATATAAAGATCACACAGCTGAAAAGTGGTCGAGACAAGACTCACATATCTTTCTGATCCATAACCACACTTGTTTCTCTACTCTAGAATGCTTTCTCACATCGTCTGTGCAGATTTTTAACAATTTCCCCAGGAAATGAGTTTCACCCTGAGGTGCACCCTGCAAAGAATGCCCAAGACTATTTGGAAATTGGATAAAGCTGGATCCCATGAAGAAAAGCGAGTACTCTGGAGGTGGCTGATAGCCCCTGGGGATTCTGGAATGACCTCACCGACAAAACCTAGCTCTCAGTGAATTGTAGTGGCATGAGTCACTTCCTGATTCAGCTTTCTCAGGTCGCCCAGATAGCAGAACTCCACTGGACTTGGCCACATCACATCTCAGCCTAAGCCTGCAGCCCCCCGGAAGCATGTGCTCACTTCCAACTCCCTCAGCCTTCAAATGTTATCAGCCTGTATCATTCAGGGCTGCTTTTCCAGCTTCTCTTCAAACCATGCCTGCATTCATTTATTCCAAACAAAGATCTGAGCACTTACCATGTGCCAGACACTCGGTGCTGGAAGTGGGGAAGGTTAGCAAATCACACAGGGACTGTCTGCCACTGGAGAGTGTGTTCTACTGCGGGGAGAAAGCAACCAAGTAAGTGTGTGCATAGATGTGAAATTATATAAGTAAAATTACAGTTGGAATAAGAGGTGCATGTCCTGAGAATCCATTCAGCTGAGCTCTGAAGGGCAGAGTTGTTTAAGAGAAGCACACAAGTTGGAAATGGGGACAGGGAGGAGACATGAGAAGCCACCAGTTCACAGGAGAGTGAAAGGTGACAGGAGCGAGTGATGCTGCTGCAGGCCACCACCTTCTCCTCTTCTTATCACCCTGCCAGGAGTGATATCTGCGTCTACTGGCGCGTCCAGGATACCCTGCCCTTCTCCGAGTTCTCCTCTGCACAATCTCCCTATTACAGTTGAATCACATAATAACACTTTTATTAGATACCTATTCATTCCTAAGCTCCATTAAAGCAGGGAGCATGGAGTACTCGTGTTTATATTCTCCGAGTCTAGCAAACTGCCTGAAACAGAAAAGGCATGCAATAAAGAATGAGCAAATGAAAGAATGAATGAATCATGGGAGTACAACCATGGACAGACCTAACAGGGTCATGCCATCCTGGGCAGATTCATTCTACTGAGGGCATCAAGCCAGAGGAGGCCCCTGACATCTCAGAGCCCTGGGGGGGGGGGGGGTGCATGTCTGCCTGTCTCTAAGTGTCTGTCCTGGTCGTGACCTCCCCACCCCATCAGTTTCAGAGTCCTGACACAACACAGGGATAAGCAGTCGTATATCATAAATAATTGGGTACCAAAAAAAAAAAATCAACATTTGCAAATAACCTTATTAAAATAATAAATTACAGAGGGCCTGTTGTAGCTTTAATTTGCATATCCTGACAGACTAATGTGTTGATCTTTTTTACTCACTATCTTATTTGCCATGCATATGAGTTCTTAGTGAAGTGTGTGTTCATATATTTTACCCATTTTAATTGGCTGTTTGTTTCCTTGTTATTGACTTGTGAAAGTTCTTTGTATAATTCTGAAAACAAGAAGAGGCTTTGCAAATATTTTTCCCCACAAATATTTCTGTGCCTTGTGTTTTTATTCTCTTAACAGTATGCTGTAGACTTTTTGCATTATGAACTATAATTTATCAGTTGGCACTTTTATGGATCATGCTGTCGATACTTAAGAAATTTTTATTTCTGTGACTGGTTTGTTCCTCTTGTCACAAATGAGCATGCACCCACTTTGTTGTTTTCAGGCTGAATAATACTTCTCTGCATGTGTATATCAAATTTTCTTTATCCATTCATGTGTCAATGGGCATTTATTTCCATTTATATGAAGTACAGTGAGCCCCCCATATCTGTGGCTTCAACCAGCTTTGGATGGAAAATAAGAACTACCCCATTAGAATTATGATGGCTCTGTCTGTGCTGAATACATACATACTTGGTTTTTCTTGTCATTACTCCCTAAGCGATATAGTATAACAATGTTTATATAGCATTTACATTGCATCAGGTATTTTCAGTAATCTAGAGAAGATTTAAGGTACAGGAGGATATGGGTAGGTTATATGCAAATACTGTGTCATTTTCTGTAAAGGATTTCACTTTAGTATTCACAGGGCTCCTGGGACCAATTCCCAAGGATTCAGAGGAACAATTGTTATCTAAAATAGCCAAACTTACTGAAGTGGAAAGTATATAGACTAGTAGTTGGGAAGAGCTAGGGGAGGGGAAGTAGGGAGTTTAGTGGCTATAGTTAGCCATGCAGGATGGACAAGTTCAGAGAGCTGCTGTACAACACAGTGCTCAGAGTTAATAAATACAGCACTTAACAGTTTTGTAAGAGTGTACATGTCTTACTAAGTATGCTTAGCACACAAAAACAGCAAAGGAATACAAGAAATGTTTTGGAGGTGATGGATATGTTTATTCCCTTAATGATGGTGATGGGCATATACATACATCCAAACTCATCAAGTTGCATATATTAAATATGTGCAGCTTTTTATATATACAATTTACTGCAATAAAGCTATTTGAAAAATCAGAAATTTTTGCTTGATTCAGGCCACCAAAGGTTCTCTTCTATGCTTCTTTCTAGAAATGTTATTTTAGGTTTTTATATTTAGATCTCTGATTCATTTTGTGTTAATTTTGCATATGACATAGGGTACAGATTTCAGCTACATGCATATGATTGTTTGATTGTTATGGCATCAGTTTTTGAATAGACTAGACTAGTCTTTCTCTACTGAATTGTCTTTGTACCTTTGTTGAAAATTAATTGTCCATATAAAGTGCAGGTATATTTCTGGACTTTTTATTCTGTTCCACTGACCTTTTGTCGAATATTATGCCAATCATACTCTGCCAATTACTGCAGCTTTATAATAAGACTTGAAGTCAAGTAGGGTTAGTTTTCCAACTTTATGTTCTTTTCAAAATACATGCGTTTTATTTCTTTTCATTACCTCCAGGAATATTTATTTTACTATTTAAAATTTAGTATTTAGTCAGAACATCCAGTGAACATTGAATAGAATGATAGGAGTGGACATCATTATCTTGTTTTTAATCCTAGGGTAAAGCACAGATGCCCTTTATCAGGTTGAGGATGTACCTGCTATTCCTTGTTCATTGAAATAGTTTTTCAGGATGGATGCTGGATTTTTTGAAATGTTTTACTGTGTCTATTAAGGCTGAATTACATTGGTTGATTTTCAGAAATTAAACTAACCCTCACCTTTGGGACAGGTCCCCTTTGTTTTATTGTCCTTATATGCTGTTAGATTTGATTTACTTAAAATTTGTTTAGAATTTTTGCATATATAATCACAAAGGATGTTGGACTGTAGTTTTATAATTTTTTTTCTAAAAATGTCTATCTTGTTTTTGTCTCAGAGTAGCAACTCATATTTCCTCTCAATTTTTCAGAGGAATTGGTATGGAATTGGTATTACTTTTTCATTAAATGTTTGTGAAAATTCACTAGTGAAGGCATTTAGACCTGGAGCTTTCTTTGTGTTACTGTTCTAAACTACAAGTTCAATTTCTTCACTAGATGTAGGGTTCTTCCGATTATCTATTTCATCTTAAGCTAGCTTTGAGCTTTGTCTTTCAAAGAATTGGTTTCATTTATATTGCTGAATTTATTGGCAAAAAGTTGCTCATAATACTTCCTGTCACCCATTTATTGGCTGTGGAATCTAATGACACTGATTTTCCCTCACCCTGATATTGGCATTGTGTGTCTTCTCTCTTTTTTCCTGTTCAGCCTGGCTAGTTATCAATTTTACTGATCTTATTCAAGAAACAACTTAATTTCACTGATATTCGCTATTGTTTTCTGTTTTACACTTTACTGATTTCTCACTAATCCTATCATTTCCTTTTTAAAAACTTGGCTTTGGGTTTATTTTGCACTTCATTTTCTAGGATCTTAAGATGAAGGCTGAAATTGGTTATCTAAGACCTATTTTCTCTAACATAAGTGTCAGTGCAATAACTGTCTCTCTAAGCACTGCTTTTCTGGCATCACACAATCTCTAATATGTTGAGTTTTGATTTTTATTCAATTCAAAATGCTTTCTGATTTTCTTTTGGACTTGTTCTTTGACCCATGGATTTATTTTAAGATGTATTATTTGGTTTTCAAATGCTTGAAAATACTGATTTTCCAAATTAGTATTGATTTATAATTTAATTTGTTATTGATTTATAACTTAATTTCATTTCTAATTTAATTCCACTGTGGTCAGAAAATATTTCTGATATTTGGATGCTTTGAAATTTATGGAGATGTCTACGCTCTACAAATGTCACTTGAGCAACTTGGTTGCTCAAATCTTCTTTCTCTATCTTCGAATCAGTATATTTTGAGTATGGTTTTCCTTACAATTCTATCAGGTTTTGCTTTAGATATTTGCGGTTCTGTTATGCAGAACATAAACATCTAGAATTACTATCTCCTCTTGATGAAACAACCTCCTTATTATTATGAAATATACCTTTTTTGGGGTAAGGCAAGCTCACCCCGTTTTATTTCATCTCTTAGGGGTAACTGTCATTTTTGGCTGATATCCAAAGTCTTGAAACTGTTTAAATATATTTTGTCTGGTTTCAGTTTTTGTAAGACTGGATAGTAAATCTGGTCCCTCCTACTCCACCTTGACCAGCAGTAAAAGTCCTGGATTTCCTTATACCTGGACTCAAGACAGGACTGCAGGCCTGCCCCTCGTGCCAGCTGCTTCTCACAAGTGGCCCATCCCTGACCCAGGTGTTCTTTCTCCTGGGAGCCAGAAGCTGGGACAGGTGAGAGGCAACTCACCAGTGAGGCAGACACTCTAGAGATGTGGTGGAATATTTTTTGCTCCTGAAACACAGGCAGAGCATCCTGGGGCGTGGACTGAAGAGTGTGGGTTCCGTGGGTTCATCACCCCTTCCCTCCCACGCCATGAGCCATGGTGGGGACAGGTATGGAAGCTTCACCACGATACTCTCTCTCAGGATACAGACCAGAGGCATCTCCTCTTTGGGAACATGTAGAAGAAGAGAGGAAAACTCATTTCCCCATTAGCCAAAAGAAGTCTCATAGTTTTTCTTACCTCAAAACAAGAGACACCTGCTGAGAACCTGTGGTTCCAGCTCTCCTGGGGCCCCCATTCTGATGCAATCTTATCTATCTTAACAGATAAGATTCTTAGCAGAGGTAAGAAAGCAGAGATTAGAGCTTTTTGTTTCTTATTCACATTTTCTTTATAAGATTTCTCTCACAGCTTAAGCCTAGCATCCTATGAAGTGTGAAGGATCCGGCCAGGACAATCTAATCTCCAGGAAGGAGGCTCCCTCTATTAAAGCGCACGAATCTCATCGAGCTCGCTCACCTGTGGAACTACAGAACAAAATGTTGCTTCTTGGCTGCTTGCCTCAAGGGAGCCTCTTGAAAGATCCTTTACTGGATGTTCCTGGAAACTGGAAGGAACAAAGACAGGGGAGAGGCAGCAGGACGATAGAGCAAGCTCCAGGAGTCTTGTATGAGGAGGGAGGGAAAGGCCCCAGTGGGAAGTAAATGTGCAGGGGGTGGGTCCATGCTGCAGCAGCCCCCTTCACCCCCGCCCCATGGGAGAACTGCATTCTCTGCAGGGCTCCCCCAAGGATGCTTCCTTAATACTCCCCATCCCAGGCTGCTGGGACATGTACCCCAATGTCTGTGTTATATACCTGAGGTACCCGGGAACCCTCACGAGTCCAGGCTCCTAGCCAGGGCTCTCTGCACAGCCCCATGGAGCTCATCCCAGATAAAGAGAATTTTTGGGGGTCTTTACTTTTTTACACAAAAGAATTGCAAATAAAGTTTCAAGACATTAAAGACTAAAGAAAGCTTGAAAACGAGACCATGATTTCTTTCTGGAAAACAGATAAAGGGCTTCCACCTTGGCAGAGCACATATAGTCCTTTAGAAATGGTTTTGTCTACAGCGTGGATTTCTGCATAGGTTCAACACCCGAGAATCCCTGAAAGTTTGAGAGTCTTCTAGAGAAGAACTCTAGAAAACACAGGATGGCTGCAATGACGCAAAGTAAAGAAAACAGAACTGTGCAGACAAAAAGACTGGCAGAAACTACTACCAAATATCAGGAGAGAAGGCTCTACAATAAGACGACGCCGGAGCCTGTCAGGCTCAGCTCAGGCTCAGCTCAGCCACTTACCACCACGCTGTCTCGGGCAGTTGTCTGACTTGTCTGCACCTCAGTTTCTGTCTGTGCAGTGGGAAGTGCCAGCACGTGCATCGGAGCCCTGTGAAGACTACATTACATAATGTATGCAATTACACAGCAGAGTGCTTAGAACTTAAAATAGTGCTCCAGAATTGGAAATGATTGAACACTGGGCTTTGGCGTGGTGAGACTGGCTAAATCTTTCCTTCTGCTTTTCGGTATCATCCACATTTTGTACAGTGACCATATATCGCACATGCTAAATTGTAGCCCGCAGGCTGACGAGAGCTCCTTCTGCCTGACTCATTCAGGGAGGCTTCTCACGAGGGCCTGCAGGCCTCTTGGGTGCATGCAATGCCTGCTCTGCTAAGTAAGCCTCCCCCTGTCCCAATCAGCTACAATGGGGAGCAGGTGGGGAAATGGGAAACAAAGACTTAGAAAGGAAGGACACCGCAGACAACTGCATTTTTTCCTCTCCCTAAGTGACCAATGACCCTGAAAGGACACCAAGGTTCATTTTTGTGCAGGTGGAGAACCCTAAGCTGTTTCAGGCCATCTGAGGTGCCATCTTGCATTCCCTTTGTACAAACTGTCACAAAATGGGTAGGATTTTTCCCTCAACTAAGATATGGGGCAAACCCTGGGGGCCAAACAAGAGGTTGAAGTTGTCAGTGGCAGCTTCTCCAGCACCCATCATGCCCCCCAACCTCACCCCTCCCGTGAGGGCACCGAAGCTGGGTAGTAGGTAAAGTCACTGATTTTTCCAACTGTTTTTCCCAACAGTTGCAAGTAGTAGAGCAGACAGGAAAGGGACAAGCAAAGATTTACCAACTTTTCTGTTGGCCTTCAATAGCTGACATTTGTTCCCAAGAGTGTAACTCAATAGCTCATGGAATTTAGAACTGAATATGACAGTACCATTCTCTGCCTTGATTCCCGAGATGAGCTGGATTTACTGACACCCTCGAGGCCAGAGAGAGCTCATGGAGTGATCTTGGTCATTCAACTAGCAGATCCAGGTCTAGACACCAAGCCTTCTACTTTCTAGTCAGGGGTGTTTCTTCTGAAGAGGCATTTGGCTCTGCCCCATATTGCCGAGATAACTGATTCCAGAGAGTACCACCTTCTTGGAGGAGCTTACGGCAGGGGCTGTTTGCAAACTGGAAGAAGGCTGATCTTGGATCAAGTGGAGTGAGAACTGGAAGCAAAGCCTGGCCACCTGCATTGTTCTGAGGCTGCTGCTCCTCCAGTTACAGGCTCTTCCATATCCTGATCTGTTGCCAGCAGCGCTGGAGGACACCACGCCGACCCCCAACCAACCCCCAGGGCGCCAGTAGTGAGGCTGGGCAAGAGAATGAGGATACAAACTCCCTTCCCAGCTGGTCATTATCTGTGAATGGAGACAGCAGATGAGCCCCTCACAGCACTGTGGCCAAGGTCAGAAAATACAGAGCTGCCAGTCGAGGCCAGGACTTGTGGGTAATGCTATGTTCGACCCTGGGAAAGTCATCATCTTCATTACAAATGACTAACACATTTTAAGAAACAGAACCAGGGGGAGATAAGATACATGTAAACATTTAGCTGAATGCTAATTATTTTTTACAGCTTTGAGATTAATTCACATACCATAAAATTGATACATTTAAAGTGGATTATTCAATGGTTCTTAGCATAGTCACAGAATTTTAAAACCATCACCGCAAGATCATTTTAGATATTTTTATCACCATCCCCAAAGAAACTTCTCACCCTTAACTGTCATCCCCCATTTTCTCCATCTCCCCTACCTCTAGGCAAGTTACTTTTACTTTCTGTGTCTATAGACTTACCTATTTGGGACATCTCAGAGAAAAGGGATCACAATACATGGTCCTTTGTGATTTTTAAAATTCATTCATGCTGTTTGTTCTTTTCATAGTTTTTATTGTATATTTTCTAGATTTTGCAGTGCCTTCTGGGCCATCCTCAAACATTTTGATTACTATTGGAAATCACAATGAAAATAAAGTCTAGTTATGCAATCTGGTAATGTAAGCAATCTTGTATTATTACTACAATGGTGTGAATCATTTGTGTATCTGTATCGATAGCCACCAGATATTATGGCTTCAGAAATGTTTTGCTGTGTATTGTGGGTGTAGTTTTCTGGTCTTATCTAAATCTAGGGCTCATTGCTAGCAGCAATTATCCCCCAAATAATTGAGCCATGGAACTTAGGAAAACTCCCTATTACAACAGATGCGTTTTCATGCTCCTCAGGGATGCACTACACTGCCCTCTGCTGAGCAGTAGGCCCAAAAGACTGAAAGTCAAAAGAAAACAAGACACCCGAGGGCCAGAAGACCTGATCTGGCAAATTCACTTCTATTTGTACTTTATTCAAAGAACACTTGAAGGGCACCTACACTATGTTGGGAGAGATACAAAGATGGGGAGTGATTCTTGTCCGCCAGGAATTCCTTGCCAGACGAGAAGTACTTTTAATCACAGGTGGGACTCCTCCACACCATCTCAACTCCAGCAGGCCCTGGACCTGGACACAACCCTGAACACGTGTCTCAGGTGCCATGTCCACGATGGTCCAATGGGAGGGAATAAAATGTAAACACAGGATAGATCATTAGAGCTCATGAGAACTGGAGTGAGATTCCACAGTCCCAAACCCCAAAGATTACATGTAACACATGACTCTAAAACAACTGGGTTTTTTGTTTTGACTTAAGCAATAGTAATTTATCATTTGTCATTGTTTCCAGGGGTCAGGAATTCAGGATTGGCTCAATTGGGTGGCCCTGGCTCAGGATCTCTTATGGGATTGTAATCAGATGTCATCTGGGGCTGGAATCATCTACAAGTTTGACTAGGGCTGGACAATCCACTCGCTGGGTGGCTCTCTCCCACAGTTAACAAGTTGATGCTGCTGAGATTGTTTCCTTCTACATGGGCCTCTTTGTCTTTAGCACATAAGGGTTGTCTTCCCCCAGAGTGAATAGTGCAAGAACCCCGTTGTGTACTGCCATACCTTTATGACCTGGTCTTGGCTTGGTCACAACTTCCACCACATTCTACCATACAGTCAGCCCCGATTCAATAAGGGAGGACCCTAATCAAGGACATGAACGCCAGCCGGCAAGCATCATTGAACCATATCAGAGGCTGGCTGCCACATTACTACTCAATTTTTACTCCAAAGTCCAAACTCCTAGTGTTGTTTGAATCCCCTCTTTAAACTTCTGTCATGTGTTTATCCACCCTCTGCCTGAATCTTCACTGGTAGAAACTCAAGGTCTTCCAACTCTGAGTAAACTGTCCTCAGGTGGCCCTCACCCTTTGAGAGCTCTTTTGCAGGTTGAGTCAGTTCCTCCTCCATGTGAGACCTTCAAATACTTAAAAATAGCAACCGTGTTCCTTCAGTAAACATCGATTGGACCAGATCCAGTGTGCTGGCTGTTGGGGATACAGCCGTGACCTCAGAGGCAGACTTTGCCTCCCAAGGGCCCCTTTGGGTTTTGCTTTCCACACTTATCCCAGCAGACACATGCCACACCACATAAGCAAGGGACCCCCTTGAGTATCTTTTCTGATCTCAAGAAAATCTCTTCTCTACCTGCAGCTTTTTTATAGCAAGTAACAAAGAACAAAACTCAAGTTGCTTCTAGAAACCAGATAAATATGAAAATATGAACAAGAATTGGGATGGGGAAGATGCTCCAAATCTGGGGCAAATCCTTAGTTCTTAAAACACAATTTGAAAAACCTGAAGCTGAAACATGTAAAGCAGTAGATTTTTAAGTAATGCCCCATTATACAGCATTTTTCCTTACCTCTCATGATAAAGTTTTTTTTTCTACAGTTTCTTTTAAGTTTTCATATCATCTGCAAATAAATCAAGCATGATTTTTCCCTTTCCAATCCATACACTTTTTCTTTTTTCTTGTTTTATTGCATTTGGAGGACTTCCAGTTAATATGGAAGTAATGACAGTAGCCACTATTACTTGATTTATGAATATTTTTTTCTTCCAGCTCTGATAATGAGAGGATAACTTGTATTAGACAAAACCTACCTGCTGATAATACTGATAAATCTTAGAAAAAATATTGAAACAATTATATGATGACCTTAGAAAATAACCAAATAACCAAAAGCAGGCAGAAATTAGGAGCTTATAGACCTTAGAAGAATGGAGGTAAACTGTGAGATAGCATGAGGACCGAAATTTAAGCAAAAAGCAGCAGTCTCCTTAGACTGAAGAGTCAGAGCAGAGTTTGGAGCTGCCAGAGATTTTGCAATCGAGAAATGGGGGAAATGTGGGAAAGGAGGAGGTCACAAAATCTATCTGTAAATACCCCTTCAAGTCCTGGGCTGAGTGTGAAAATACATATGCACAGGGAAAGATGGCAGTGAACCCAGAGGACAAGAATACCTGCAAGATGGGAAAAGTGAGCAGAAATTTCAATAGCCAAAAAATTAGAGGAGTTTGGTAAACACATCAGGCCTTTCAAATGTCATGCCCTGGATAAGGAAGCACTTCCCAGGACTAAGGGCTACACCCCAAGACTAAGGACAACACCAAAACAGACCCACCTTGACAAAGTCTAAAACCAAGCCTCCGCAAACCCCAGGTGATCTGCCCACAGATCTGCTCGATCTCATAGACCACAACTCAACATTCTTCAGAGGAGGATCACAGAATCCAGAATCACTCAAATGGATCATTAACAAAAAATACTCTACATGTGAACAAATAGGAAAATGTGATGATCAAGAGGAGAAAAGCTGTCAATGAGGAGGGTTCCTATTTAGGATGTAGGAGGAAAGGACTTTAAAGTAAGTTGTAATAAATATGTTGAAGGAATTTATAGGGAAAATTGCTATCATAGATGAAAAGATAGAGATCTCAGAAAAGATATGGAAAATCTAAAAACGTATCAAGTAGAAAAACTGAATGATACAATATACAAAATTAAAAACATTCAGAGCATGAGATCATAAGATTGGATGAGCAAAAAACATTGCTAAAATAAATATAAACGATCCCAAACAAATCAGAAAGTATTTTTAAAAAGAGAGAACAGAGCTTCAACATCAAATAATAATAAAAAGAACTATAAAAACATCCTAATATAAATATAGTCAGGGTCTCGGAAGCAGGGAGACAATAAGAAAGAGAACAATATTTGAAGAAATTTGGCCAAAAGTTTTCCAAATTTAATTATAAACATCAACTATATATAAGAAGTTAAACAAATCCCCAGAAAGAATCAGTACCAAAACAAAAACACTCTCCACCTAGCCATTTCATCAACAAAAATCAAAAATAAATAGAAAATCTAAGCAGTCAGGCAAAAGGGACATATGACATTCATAATTACAATAATAAGAATAACAACTGAATTCTCATCTAATAAATGAAGTTCAGGAGACAATGAAATAACATCTCTCATGTGTGAGAAGAAAAAAAACTGTCAACTTAGAAGTCTATATCCACTAAAACTATTTTTCAAAAATGAAAGCAATACAAAAAAAGATATTTGCAGATAAATTAAAGTTGAGGTAATTTGTTGTCAACAGAAACATATAAAAAGTGTTAGAGAAACTTCTGTAAGCAGAAGTAAAGTAATAGTATCCGAAATTTCAATCTGCAAAAAGGAGTACTGGATGTGGTAACTGTGTAGACAGATGCACAAGGGTAACTGTTACTAGAGGGATGATTTTTTTTAATAGTCCACTATTAATTATGATTTTAAAAAGATTTATTTATTTATGCATACAAGAGCTGGGGTGTAGGCCAGAGGTGTGGGGGGTAAGAGGATTTACCAGAGACAGAGTGGGGAGCAGAAAAGGTGGATCTACTGAAATACACTGCTGAGGGGAGCAGCGGGCGAGGCAGGAGAGGTCTGCTACGCATGTGGGAAGCTCCCTGGCCGGGGATCAAACTCATGCTGCAGTGTCTGCGGATAGCTTCACAGAGCTGAGACCTTACCACTTGCGCCACCAGGGAGGCCCTAATTATGATTTTTGCTGTAAGTTTTCAACTACGACTTTCTATGCCTCTCTGGGAATGCTAGACTCACTCTCCGAACACTCTTCTCTTGCCTGTCCTCCCCACCCCTACCAAACCCCTCATCCGCTCTCATAAGCTCTCCAGCTCTTCCCACCCAAGTCCTTACTCTTTAGTTTAATATGTAACATCTTGTTTCTTAAAATAAAAAAAAAATGCCTAAGGCAAACATAAAAACATGTTAGCAAATATTAATTCTGGGCTTATTCTTTGTGCCTTTCTATACTCAAAATCTTTTGGCTAAAAAATTCCATTTCAGAGTCATTGTGTATGAGTCAATTTGCCTTAAACCATTTTTTTCAAAATAACAATTTATATGAATAATTTATGAAGATGTTTAGCTGAAAACATTCAAAAGAACAATACCTAACTTACCTATTTATCATAGTGAGGAATCGGTTAAAAATAAATTTTTGCATTTGTGATGAGAACAAAATTAATTAATAAATATTCCCAGGACTCCTCTTTTTTTACCTGCTGAAGATAATTCTGTTTTACCTTTCTCTTCCCACACCTTCCTGGGAGAAAGAGAATGTTGAGGCCCTAAGTACTGGCAAAGAAAATATAGTAGCAATTAAAAAGTAAACCTGGTGTTTACTAACATCACTTAGAGAATATTACAATGACTCCAGTTCATGACCCACAGACACAGCTCAGAAGCTCTCCTTGGAGGGTGTGGGAAGAGAGAAGACAAAATGAGGGAATGAACAGAAAGAAAACAGCATTGGATGTGCAGAGAAAAGTTGGGGTAAAGGGATTAAGGAAGTTTTCAGACGGAGTGACTTCTGAGGAGTAGAAATGTGACAGAATTGCAAGGGAGAGGAAAGGACATTCTGAGAGCAGGACTATGAGTGATGAACTTGACCAGGTAATACTCTTTAAGTGATGTTAGTAAACACTGCAACTACTTTTTAATTGCTGACTAGAAATTCTTTGTCAGAACTTAGGACCTGGAGATTTGTTTGAGTCACTTGGTCATAAATGACTGAAAGTATTTTTCTGCAAAAAAAAAAAAAATTCTGCAAAAAAAGTATCAAAAAGAAGAAACGTTATAACTCTGGGAGCAGGGAGGTCATCACATTACATTCTGGTTGCTGAGTTGCTTGAAGGGCAGGGGGACAATCTCATTTAAATAAAGTGATGGCAGAAATGATAGGCTTTAAAATCTTCAGAAAATATGATTGGAGTCTAAAAACATAAGGTATAATTTCTTAAACATCTGTGCATTTTGACTTCTCTCAAACTACTAGGTATGTGTGCATCTGAGTGTATATAACGTACTATATATTATGTACACAGATAACACTGGTCAAAAATTTTTACAAAAGTCATGTTACTGAAATAAAATTAGTCATTTCCTATCTATTTGTATGTGCTCAACATGATTATGACAGTAAAATTCTAATTTTGGATCTAGTTTTTTTTTGCAATCTGCAATAAATTGAAGTTTACATCATGAAATGCATGCCAATAGTAATAGGCCTATGGTTAATACCTGTAAAAAAATCAAGTCATAGGCTACTTCTTAGATTTCTTCACTTGTCTCTTGTATAGCTGTTAAGGAATAGAATAGATGGAAGACGGTTTCCATTGTGCAAAAGCACAGCCTTAAGACTCAGTTTCCAAGAGTCTAGAAATAGGCTCCACTCTTGTGGGTCATGGGTTCCATTCTTGTAAAGCATTCATGAGGCCCTCTATATGGGAACAGAATACCAGAGTAGTTTCCTTTCTGAAGAAAGGCTCCAACTGCTGGCGGTGCTTTCAATATAAAGTAATTGTGACATCTTCTAGAAGATTCCATTGTTGGAGTCTTGACCCTAGCAATTCTGCCTTGTTCTTGGATAAGTCCAAATCACAAACCAGGTCATTTAGTTCTTCCTGTGTTAGTCTGTGTGGGGTTGATGATGCACCACAGTGAAAATCTGGATCACTGCATGCTGATGGAACAGGAGAAGAACAGGTCGGCTCACCCTTGTCCTCATCAGATGAATCAAGAGGCTATTCTGCTGGAGGTTCTGGAATAGGAGGTCCCTGACCATGTGGAACCGGTCTCAACGCAGACAGAATGTTTGGGTAGACTATTCTTGACTTCTTTTGCTTTGTTATTCTGCCGAAAGAGGAGGAACCAAGTAGAAGCAACAGTCTTTTATGTGGTTACTTGGCTCTCTCCACACCATGGGGGCTGCAAACGGCAGTGATGGTCTTTTGCCATTTAACCACTGTGAAAGCTGTGTTGTACATGTAGCACAGCATATATGCGGGGCCCAAGGCTTGTCTTGGTCACCAACCTTGCATCCGAAATAAAGATGATAAGCCTTCTTTACTTGAGAAGTGATCCTTTTCTTCTGCTTGGCAAATGTCACTTCCCCACAAATAGAGCAGAAATTGTCCACGCTATTAATGCACTTTCAAGGCATTACTCTTCTGTGTTGTGCCTAAATGGATAAAATAATAACAGTTCTATGTAGCAGTAACTTAAACTCTCTTGCACAAAGACTGAAATATTTTCAGTGCTCAACCTTCCCGACAGCACTTTATGTAGTGCACTGCTGACGTCAGATTACTTCAGCAGCCACCTGGCAGTAGTATTGCATTGCATCAGAAAATGATGCAATCAACTCTGGATAATGTGTGCATGATGGTATTATGCAATGTGATGCAATATTACATCATTCTAGGCTGATTTAGGTTGTTGCAGTCCTACTGGATAAGTTTACATGGTGAAACATATAAAATGAATTATATGAAATATCTTCAAACGAGAGCTAATAAAAAATTTTCAGGGTTATATTCATGTTCAGCACACCAAGATACTACAGATTAGGGCCCTTTTAAGTCAGTAACGATCTCACTGTTGACCAGTGTAATTCAGACCCTTCATCGTGTCTGTCAATTGTTACTATATATAACCAAAAATTTAAGATGAATTCTATTTGTCATTCTTCCTTCACTAAGCAATTGCTTTCACTATTTTTTTAACTGTGCATGCATGTTTACCTTACATTTAGAATTGCATATTTATACTATCTCTTGATTTTGAATTTTGGATATTAACTATTGATTTCCTAACAAGGGAGATGAGAATTTAACTGTCTTATAAAAATTCTCTCTCCTCCCAATAAAGTTATATTATAATTTTAAGTCACTATTCATTGCCTATATAAATATTATTCAAGAATACATGGCATACTATGAAAACAACTTCTCTCTTACACAACATCTTCTTTTTTTTGGAGTTAATAACTGTCTCATTGCATTTGCTTGCTTTTAATGCCTATCAAAAATTATATACTTGTAAAACCCTGCCTATAAATTATTCTGGATATCAAATGGGGGCAGGAAATGAGACACTAACACCATTCAACGTGTTTGTTTTTGTTAATCCCCCTGCTTTCATTGCAGTACCATGGCCTAGTGTCCCCAAATCTAGATTCCATGAGATCAAGCTCTCCAAGAGGAGCACAGCAGTGTTCGAATAAGGTGGGTGGAGTTGCAGAAGCTGTAGAGTTTGGTAGGGACTAACTTCAAGACTTTCCACCAAGCTTCCTATTACGAATCCAAGTTGCAGTCTCCCTTTCAGAGATGCCCGTGACCTTCTGGAGTTTGGACATGCAATTCCATGTTGCAGTTAGCCTCTTCCTTCTGCAAGCCTGAGTTCTGGCTTTCTCCAATTTACTAAGTTCTTTTCCATTCATTCTTATTTCCAGCTTCTCAAAGATTGTTTCTGTCCTGACTTTTCCTGAAAATCGGTTAATCCTATACCAGTAACCTTTTCTGAATTCATGTCCCGATCTATTAAATAAAACAATTATGCTCTCCTCTATAAGACCGGATGCAAATCCCACAGCATCCTTGGTTCACACATCATCTCAGCCCCCGTTTGCCGCGAGGATCTCTGAGGGCTTATGGCCAAGGCTAAGGATGTGCCGGAAATGCTAATGCTTGAATTGGGCTGTCAGTCAAGGCAGAAATGACTTGGTTTATTATTAGCTCACAGAAAATTTCATAAAAACATGTTTTTTTCATATTTTTTACTTCTGTTCCTTTTCCCAAGAGTTCTAGAACCAAATTCAATTACCCATAGAGAGAATGAAAAGGAAAGAAAGAGAGAAATATATAAAAAAGGGAAATGGGGGAGGGAAACATAAGGCAAATTACCTGTTAGGGTCTAAGTTCTGACTCTCCATGAGGGGGTGTCCCTTCCCTCCTGCATCTTTGCAGGTCCTGGGTGAGCAGACCCAGTTGGGTTGAACTCTTTGGATGATCACATTGCGTGAACCAAGGATGCTGTGGGATTCAGAACACCCAGTGATGCTCGCGCTGACACTCCTGCAACATAAAGGCTATGGTTATGAGAGCAAACTGATTACTCTGCCTGACTTGGTGGGTCATAAATCTCATGTCTTTGATTCTTTTTGCCCTCTTCCTGCCTGATGAGTCTATTTTCTTGATGAAATATCATTCCACAAGCCCAGCTGGCTGATGGATTATGAAACTTATAAGACTAACTCCAGTGAGTCCTTTGAAGTGGATCAAAACACAGGCTTTGTAAAAACGGATGTCATCCAGGCTCCCTGCTTCAAGGTTAGGAGCATAATTTGCTTTTATAATATAGGTCTTCATTTGGCACTTCAGATGACTTCACCTCTGCCTGCAAATGAAATTCCTGTTCTTGGAGAACAGCTCACAGTGCTCCCCCCTTCCCCTCTATGTCTTCCCACACATGCATGTGGAGCATGCTGGGACTCACCCCAAAGCTCTGAGGTGATGGAAGGAAAGTGGGGGGTGAGGTCAGTCACCCCAGGTGACCTCCAATATGGAAATCCATGCAAAAAGTTCACAAAAAAGATCCTTGGAGAAGAAAGTGAGGTAGCAGTTGGAAGCTAAGAATAAGAAGGAAAGTTAGTACCCCCAGATCTTTGGTCTTCTGCACATTAAAAAATGTCAGGCTTCTTTATCACCAGCTGCTGTCTCTGCTGATTGCTGAGTATAGATATCCTAGAAGTCTGGGGGAACAGGGGGCTGAGAATCTAAATAACCACACTGGAGCTTGCTTCCCTCCTTCGAGGCATCTCCCTGAGTGTCAGATTGCCAAAGGCAAACCTATAGGAACAGGAAGGGGCTGACATGAAGTCAGCCTCACTCTGATCAAGCTGCACCAGAATTTGTCCAAAATGAAATGGGAGTGTGCCTAGAGTTTGAGAAATGGCAAGGGGTCCAGTGTGGCTGAATCAAAACAGACAGAGGAAGAGCTGCAGGAAATGCCATCCCAGGGGCTGCCAGCAGTCAGATCCCAGAAAGTCTTGGACTCAAGGGCGGGCAGCTTGGATCTCACGATGACTGATGTGGAAAGTCATCGGAACAAGTTGAGCCAAGAAGTGATAGGGGTTCAACTTACTTTCTAAAAAGCTCACGCTCTTTGTTCTACAGAAAGTACAGTTGGGACAAAGCTGAATAAAAGAAATCAGGTATCATATTTTGTCAACTCTAAGACACACATTAACAAGAGGAGTGGGTGAGCTGGATCAGAGGTATTGAAAACATTCCCAAGAAAGAATAAAAAGTGGACTGGCTCACCTGGCTTTTTTGCAGAAATGGACACATTGAAGTTAATGTTCATATGAAAATGCAAAAGGAGGGGCCTCCCTGGTGGCACAAGCATTAAAATCTCAGCGCTATCAAGCTATCTCCAGCCACTTCGGTCTGAGTTCAATCCTGTTCAGGGAGCTAACATACAGCTTACAGAAAAAATCATAATTAGGGCCTCCCTGGTGGCACAAGGGGTTAAGTCTCAGCACTATGAAGCTGTCCACAGCCACTGCAAGCACGAGTTCATGCTGGCCACGGAGCTTCCCACATGGAACAGCAGACCTCTCCTGTCTCATCCACTGCTCCCCTCAGCAGTGTATTTCAGCCTGTTTCTGCTTCCCACTCAGTCTCTGGTGAATCTTTTCACCCCCCACACCTCTGGCCTACACCTCAGTTCTTGTATGAGTAAATAAATAAAAATAAAAATTAATTTTAAAAAATGCAAAAGGACCCATGATAAACCAAACAATCTTGAAAAAGAACAAAGTTTGAAGATTTACATCTCCTGATTTCAAATCATAACAATGTTAACATAGCAAGTATAACATAAGGATAGACAAATCAATAGTATAGAATTGAGATCCCCAAAGCAAATGTGTACATTTACAGTCCATTGATTTTCAACGAGGTTGCCAAGAAAATTCAATGAGAAAAGAACAGTCTTTTCAAGAAGCGGTGCTGGGAAAACTGTATTTTATATGAAAACAAGATGAATGTGAATCCTATCTAATGCTGTACATAAAAATTAGCTCAAGTGACTCAAACACTCAAATGTAAGAGCTAAAACTCAGAAACTCTTAGAAGACATAGGAAAAAACCTTCTTGGATTAGACAATGACTTCTTTACTATGATACCAGTAACACAAACAACAAAAGAAAAAATAGATAAATTGGCCTTTATCACAATTTATAACTTATATGTTACAAAAGCTACCACTAATAAGATAAAAAGGCAAAAGCAACCCATGGAATGGGAGAAAAACTTTGCAAATCATATATCTGATAAAGGACTTGTATCCAGAATATTTGAGGAATGCTTACAACTCAGTAACAAAATGACAATTCAATTTTTAAACTGGGCAAAGAATTCACATAGAAATTTCTCCAAAGTGATACAAATGGCAAATAAACCCAAGAAGAGAAGTGCAAAATCATTTTTTATGAGGAAAATCAAAATCACAATCACGCTTACTGCCCAGACCCACCTGGAGGTCGTCCCTTCCCTTGTGCCCTCTCCCCCACTGCTCACCATTCTTCTCTCTGAACTTGCGCCCTCTCTGGGGCCCCGCTGAACAGGATGGCTTCCCCATATAGATCTCTTGGACCAAGGTTGCTGAAGCCCTTCTTTGTCCCTCAATTTCCCTGATCAGCTAAGGTTTCTCTCCACCCTTAGATCCCCCCCAACATACACATCTTGTTTTACAGTCATTTAAAAGGGTTTGGGAAGTGGTAGGAAAGGGAAGTATGGAGTCAGTCTGACATCTTGCACAAGAATGCCTTATACTTTTCAAGAATAGGTGGTTTTGATGCTATACAACAAAAAAACACAAAACAAACAAAACCCAATGTCCATATCTGAAAAAAAAAAAAAAAGAAATAAAGAAAATTCTATCCAAACCTTACTGACAAATGTAGAATAAAAAACTCTACACTTTTGGTGGCAAACCAAGTCTACTACTACATGAAAGGGTCATGTCACCTAGAGCTTATGCCAGCAATGCAAGACAGTTGCATATTAACATGCCTACTGTTAAGGAACATCATGAAAACTGGGCCCAATAAGAAAAATCACATCACAACCTCAAAGGAAGTATCTAAAGATTGATGCTATTTAATACTTATTCTTGATAAAACACAATAGCTAGAACCAAAAGAATCTTTTTAGACATGAGAAGGAGTTTTATATCTTGATTCAACTGCCAACGGTAAAATTTCCAGTGTAGAACAATGTCAATTGGGGCATTTCCATAAAACCAGGAGCTTTACAAGGCTGCCCGCTAGCATGGTTACTATTTTACAGTGTTCTGGAAGTTCTGACACTCAAAAAGATTGGAAACACATACAAAATGTGTGACAACAGGAGTAACTATTAACACACATTATCAAGTACCTACAAAACCCAAATATCTCCAAATCAAACTGAAAATTAACAAAAAATTTAGTAAAGAGGGAAAACTTTAAAAAAAATCTCCCATTTTAGGAAGAGAATCTATCCAAAATAATTAACAGAAAAATGAATAACCTATAATCTAACAAATGATAAGCCTCACAAAATTTCATTCCGAATCATTTGACAGTGTTGAGCTTGAATATGTTTTGGGTGTTGAATTGTCTTTAAAAGGTTTTCTTTTTACTAAAAGTGGTATGCATAATCTTAAAGAAGTCAAGTAGTTTTAGAAGATTCACCCCATTCCACACCTCAACTCCCTGACACATGACTACTTCTTGACTTTTCAGTTTTAGACATGTTAATGAACTTCCCACTGGGGAAGATGAGGATTTGTTATCCTTTGTGCCCTCTGCCCCCAGCCCCCACACACCCTTCCCATCCGCCATGTTCCCAGGATGACTCTGTACTATTGGGAAGTAAATCACCATCCTGGTCCTATAGATACTCCCTCATTTACAGTGGATTCTTTTCCTTAGAAACAATTGTTTCCCCTGAAGTTAATATATTTTTTTTCATTACTCTTTTAAAAACTTAACAGTTTTTCTCTTAGAGAAGTTGAGTTTCATAAAAGTTGAGTGCAAAGAGTTCCCATATACCCTTTTCCTGCCTACCCAAAATTTCCCATTATTAACATCTAACATAACTGTGATATTTGTTACAATCAATGAGCCAATTGATACTTCAGTACTAACTAAAGTCCATGATTTATATTATGTTAATTCTTTTAATATACACACCTAACAGCCTCTGAAAATCAATACCAATACTACAACTGCCAATATGATTATTAAAAATGGGTAGTTTTTTCCTATGTTTTCATCTCTCCTCCCTTTCTTTTTTTTAAAAAGATTTATTTATTTTTGCATACAAGCTGGGGTGCAGGCCAGAGGTGTGAGGGGTAAGAGGATCCACCAGAGACATAGTGGAGAGCAGAACAGTCGGATTGACCGAAATACACTGCTGCGGGGAGCAGCGGGCGAGACAGGAGCGGTCTGCTGTGCCATGTGGGAATCTCCCTGGCTGGACATCGAACTCGAGGCGCAGCCGCCAACAGCTGCCAACAGTTGCCAACAGCTCTACAGTATTGCGCTTAACCTGTTGCGCCACTAGGGAGGCCCTCTTCCTCCCTTTCTAACATAGTAGTGCTACCTCCACATTGTCACAGCAGATATATAGCTGTGCATACTACACTCTCTCCTTTTTAACTGGATTTAGTATTAGTCATAACAATAAGCACATACACAGTGTTATCACCAGCCTTTATGTAAATGTCCCAGTGGTCTGAAGTTCATTGTCTGCTATATTTTTCAGCAAGGATCATGAAAACAATTATTTGCTGAATGCTTGCATGTTGAAATACACTAGACCCTTTATATTTTGAAGCCATTTTTGGATATAAAATCTTTGATTCACGTTTTCTTTCCTTGAGTAGATGAAAATTGTCATTCTATTGCTTTCTGGCATGAAGTATTACTGTCAGAAGTTTGATGCTAATTCAATTTGTGTTCTTTCATAAGTCACTTTTTTTTTATTTAGATGCTCAAATGATTTTTATCTTAAAAGCCTGGTGATTTTATTATAATAGGCATTGATAGAGTCATCATTTGGGGATGATATCTAATGTATATGGGATGCTGTTTTAATAGGTAGCGTTTTTTATTTTTCATTTTCCCCACCACCATTTCTTATTTCATCTTTTCTCTTTCTTCTTTTCTGATATAAGCATTTATTGGCTTAAATATCCTTCTAAGTTCTGCTTAGAATGTCAAATATCAATGTTATGTTTTCACTTTAATTCAATCTTCTCATTTTAAATCAAACTTTTGATTTCTTCCTCGGTCCATTGGTTACCCAGAAATATGTTATTTAGTTTCCAAATATTAGGGGTCTTCCAGATGTGTTTCTGTAATTCTAAATTAACTCCATTGGAATCACGCACTATACTTTGTATGACTGTCATCTTTTTACATATATCAAAACTTCTGGCCCAGAATGCATTCTATCCTGAAAAGAATGTGGATTTTGTTGTTCCAGGGATTCAGAACATACCACTCCATCCTCTTTGTCTTATTGACCATTTTGAGCTGAAAGCACTTGAGAAGTAGCAGATTAGAAGCGTTCTCTGAGCTTTTCCTTTCTACCTCAAAAGAGGTGGTCAAATTTCCCATGAGAAGGTGCCCATCCTATCCTATGAAAAGTAGCTTTTCTTATCACCAGAGACTGAGAGTCATGCCAAAAGTGAACTGATACAGGCAAACTTACTAAATTAACCCTTATTTTCATTAGTTTTCCCCATATATTTCCTGGTCTCTGTCCCACAATTGACTGCCCTTAGCCGAAGCCCCTTTGCATTGTCACATCCCCATAATTATTTTTTTATTGTTATTATTATTTATGTCTTTTACATTACTATGTATTCTCCGAAGGTTTCCCATCACAAATTCACCCATAAACTGTCACCATAGTCCCTTGTGCTCTTTTCTCCCCCATTTTGAGCCCTTTTCCTCCCTCTCCCTCGCTGAATGTCTCTCTCTTATTTGGTTCCCCTATATTCCTGCTATAGGTGAAACCATTCGATATTTTTCTTTTTCCTTCTGGCTTATTTCGCTGAGCATGATCCCTTCTAGCTCCATCCATTCTTTGTCTAAAAAGGCATATAGACTTTGGCATTTTTTTTTCTGGTCTTTTTCCTTCTAAAGGCTCCTGTCCACATGTAAAAACATTAAATAAATCTTTCCTCTTGTTAATCTTTCCTATGTCAGCTAATTTCTAAGACCAGCCACAGAACCAGCCCTAAGAGGGTATAAGGAAGTTTTGCTTCCCCTACACCATTATTGGATTGTGTGTTCTATAAATAATGAAATCAAGTTGACTGTTGTTTAAGTTCTTTTACATACTTACTGATTTTCTTACTACTTGTTTTATCAGTTATTGAGAGGATTGTTGAAATACCCAACTATAATTGTGGTTATAGCCATTTTTGCTTGCATTGCTATATGTTTTGCTTCATATATATCAAAGCTCTATTTTTAGATGTTTCAGCTTGTGTCTTCCTAACTTATTTAGCTCTTAATCATTATGAAATGACTTTTTCATCTCTGGTAATATTCCTTGCTCTGAAATCTCCTTTGTTTAATATCAATACAGCGACTCCACTGGAGTTGTATGGTGTGTCTTGCTTTCTATTTACTTCAAATCTATTTGTGTCTTTGTATTTAAAATGTGTTTCTTGAAGAAAGCATATAGTTAGGTCATAATTTCTTTTCCCAATCTGATTGTCTCTGGTTTTTAACTAAAAGGTTATTTACACATGACTTTGCATTAAAAATGTGTTGGTAATGTTTATATTTAATTAACTAATGATATGTTAGAATTTAACTTGCCCATTTTGCTACTTTTTTTCTATTTATCCTGTATGTTCCTTGTTCTCTTTTCCTCACCACTAAGGTAAAACCCTTCTTAGTACTCTTTCCAGTGCTGCTGGGAAAAGAAACAATAACCCTGAGGATTATTCCTACTAATTTTTTCAAGGGCTTCTCACCCAATGTCGGCTCCTTTCTCACAAGAATGTATTGATCAGAACTCAGCTAAAGACTCAGGACCCTCTGAAGATCGCTGGATCCTCTCTCTGCAATTCTCTTCTCTCCAATATTCTGCTCTGAAAATTCTACACATCTTGATTCTCTCTGGACTCCCAGCTTTGTTTCCTCAAGTCAGGGAGACTTTGTGGCTCTGTCTGGGTTTCCAGTGTATGCACCGTTGCCTGGGACACGCCCCTCAGATTGCAAACTGGACATGGCAGGGCTCATCTCAGTGTTCCCTGTCTTCCAGGGAACATTCTTCATTATCCAGCATCACTGCTTGACAGTCCTTATTTCACAAATCTTATATGATATATTACCCAATTTGGGGTTGTTCCAGGTGAGTAGGTAAATCCAATTCCTGTTACTTTCTCTTGACCAACAGCAAGTCTAGAAGTCAGATACATACCAATTAAATACATGAGAAAGGAAGCATTTCAAATCAATGGTAAGAGATTATTTATGGCAAGAAAGCAGCAGCATATGTGAGAAAATATCTAATTACATCTTCATTTTATGTTACATGCTAAAACTAAATACAAATAGACAAATTAGTAAAATAAAATACAAAATATGAAAACACTAGAGGAAAAAATGAATGACGACTTCATAATACATTACACGGGATGATTTCTCCTGGTCTCTATATAGGCAAAAACTTTCTGAGTCTAAAATAATGAAAAGAAGTGGAAATAAAAACAATTAAAAGATTAGTTTGCGGTTTGTTTTTCACATCCAATGCCTTAACCACTCTGCCATCACAGTCAAGTTTTTGGTTTGTTTTTAATAAACATTTTATTTTGGAATAATTTTAGATTTTCAGAATAGTGGCAAAGGTAGTGTAGAGAGTTTTCATATATGCCTCACCCATTCCTCCCTGACGGCGTCATCTTACATGTTTTGGCGTCTTTGTCAAAGCTGAGACACAGACACGGGTACGTTTCTATTAACTAAACCCTAATGTTTATTCTGATTTCACCAGCTTTTCCACCAGTGTCTTTTTTCCTTTCAGTATCCTGTACAGCCAATTCAAGACACACTGCTTCTAGACAACTGACATTTTGACTATGTAAAAATCATTCAATTACTTATTTTAAAATGCAAAATCCAAATAGAAACTGGCCAAAAGAAAAAGATTTCTTAGGAAATTAATGATCAATAACTTTCAAAATCAATTCATTCTTAAAAATTGATTTGTAAGATACCAACTCACCGATTTTAAAAATAGGCAAAGACATGAACAAACAACTCAAAAAATAAGAAGTACACTTTGTTGGCTAATGAACATTAAGAACTTTGAACTTTACTAGTAATCAAAGATATATGTATATGTAAAGATGTGTGTGTGTGTGTGTGTGTGTGTGTGTGTGTGTGTGTGTGTGTATGGGTCTATATGTCATGTATCAAGGGGAGATAGATGGTAGGTAGGTAAGTAGACAGACAGACATTACACTGACAATCATTTCAGGAATAATGCTAATCAGATGTCACTAGATGAGTCTTCCACACACTGATGGTGAGAGTATGCTGTCACACAACTGTTCTGAAAACCCTTAAAAATGCAGCCCCTTAAACCCATTGAGTCCATATCTAGGAATCAACCAGAAATGTGGGTAAAACCTGGTGGGCACACTGACACCAACTCTTCCATGTGACACCCCAACTCCCTTGCCTGTTTCAACAGCATGGGGGACAGCCCAGTGGAACTTCCACGTGCCTCCCTTCCCCTCTGGTGGGCGATTTCCCGGGATGGTGGGTGACAGCATCCCCACCCAAGGAGGGGAAGCAAGTTGGGAGAGAAGGGACGGAAACACAGAAAGGAAAGAGACTATGAGAAGGAAACAGAAAAGGGGGAATGAAGAATAGCACTCACCTTTAATAAAGAAAAGTAAGAAATATTCTACTTGTCCAGCCACATAGATATGTTAGTTGTTTTAAACATAGCATACAATCATTAAATATAGAGCTTTTAAAGAATATTTGATTGATAGGAAAATGTTTATAAGTTAAAGTAGAAATATGGGTTAAAAATTATTCTGATTTTCTAAGAGTAAAGAAATATATGTTTGTGTAAGCTTAGCAACTCTAACCGTGATTATACTGGGCTTGCTAAATTATAAACAGTGGAATTTATTGTCATCTTTGTGTTTTTCCATGTTATCTAAATAGTCTAAAATAATTATCATAGAAATAAGACGAACATTTCCTTTTTTAAAAGGTCTAATTTCTCTATAACTTACATGTAGCTTATGGGACTGAAAATATGTTTTTCTTATATTCCAATTTGATATTTTTGCTCCCAGTATTCTTGTCTATTGGGAGCCTTCCTGCTGTGCAAACGATTACGTGCATAGATTTTCTTTTTGTTTTCAAAAGGTCTTAAGAGATCAATCCAGGAGAACTGAATTATTTCTCCAAAGAAGAAAGAGGGTTAACAGACCATCTGTGTTTGATGGTTCCCCTCCATCCCATTCCCTTCCTCTCCCTTCCCTTCCCTCCCCTCCCCTACTTTTCCCTCCCCCTTCCTTCCCCTCCTCTCCCTCTTCCTGCCAATTCCCCCAACCCCCAATTCCAGACCAGAGCAAAGATCCAGGCCAAGGCTGGCAGATAAATTTGGTTAGTGAAAAGGAGACTATATAATGTCAAGGAGACCTAAGGAATGGCAGGAAGAAGGTAAGGGAAAAAGATAAGGGATGAATAATATTTTAAGGGACCATCTAGAAAAGCTGTTCTCCTAGGAATGGGGTTGAGCTGGGCTGGACTAACTCTATATGCTACCCTGGAAAAGAACCTTTTGCTCTATATTACTTGAAGAATCATAAGGAGTCTTAAAGACACATAAAAAGCCTTTACAGATTATTGCGCAAAATTTGCCCTCCAAATTTGGGCACATGTCCATGCATATATTTTAGTAGTCCTTGACCCTTGGTATCAGTGTTCCTGAAAGTAGCTCACAGACCATCAACAACTTCTGGGATGCTGGTTCAAAATATTGACTCCAGAGTCCCAACCCAGATCAACCAAAGGTGGATCTCTGGGCAGTGATGCTTGGGAATCTGTATTTTAATGCACACCATGAAGTCTGATACACGTTAGATATTGAGGAGCGTTTCCCATGTTCTGTTACTATCCATCAAATCAAGAAAAATAGATAAGGCTAGGCAAATATATAGAGAATTTCTCTTTTTTACACATTATTTATTATATGTATAGTCCCTACTATGTCAGACATGGAGTCTCATTCCATCAGATTACAGTCTGGGAGGAAAGGACATATCAGCTTTGTGGGGAGTAATTAATTTTTCTTGGGAAGGTTGCATTATGACGTTGTATCAACTGCAAGATATAGACTGTCCAATGAAAAGCAGTTTTAAATTCAGATATTTAATTATCTATTATCAAAAAGTGTGAAGGGAAAGGATTCTGGTTTTGGTAAATAGTATCATCAGTTTCAATAGTATCATAAAGGCTCTTGCCCCTTTAATAGGTTGCCAGAGTGGAACTAATGTCATCTCCTTTATCCTATGCACAATATTTCTTTCAAATCAACCTGCAGACTTATTCTTTTTTCCTGGTGGACACATCAACTCTGACTCATATGATGTTAACTGTTACTCTAAAATTGATTTGCAGTTTATTTTCTGTATTGCTTCTAAGTCATTTCATGTTGATGTGTATATTGCACAGACTTATTTTTGTTGTACTGATTTTTACTGAAATTTAAAAATTTAATCAAAAATTAACTTTTCTATAATTGCTCCCCTGCAGGGTTTTCTGCAGCCTTGCAGAAAAGGAATTCACCCTCCTGGAAGGCTGCACAGAAACTGATTGTAAATCAGGGCATAAGGTAATCTATTCCATTCAACCACAGTGTTGTACCTCAACCTCCGGATAGTGCAGCAAAGGAGGACAGTGCTTCTCAACTGTGAGCTCTTATGTGGTAAATCTAGCCTCTGGCAGCTGCAAAGGTAAATCCCCAGGTTCCTGATCCTGGCAGGGCAAGGGCTGATGCTTCCCAAAGCCCCAACACACACGCTGAGCTTGTGGGATGGAGATAAACCCAAGATTCTATCATGTCATGGGACAGTGACTTTATTCTGACCTCTGATTATGTTAAGTTATATGGTGTAACTAAGGCTTTACTAATCATTTAGCTAGGTAAAAACCCCTCATCTTGAGATGAAGGGAGTAAGAGTTTATAGCCTAGAATAAAACATAGAGCAGCAATAGCACACATGTTACAGGGCAGAAAAGGAAGTATACTCTAGAAAGGTTCTTATCATCTCTGTAAAGTTATATAACATCATATGATATATTCAATAGACCCTAAAGCAACCACTGAATTTTTAAAAAGGTGTTAAGATTTCATTAGCCAACAAAGGAGATAAAATGAGCTCATGAAAGAATACATGTCATATCCAAAGATGGCAGAAGGAGAGGGAGAGAGGAGCCAAGAGTATATGGGACAACAAGGAGACAGCAAATAGTGAGATAACAGATTTAAACCTAACTGAATGACAATCACATTAAATCTAATTTGGTCCATATACCCCACATAAAAGCAGAGATAGATTGGGTAAAAAAGTCAGACCTCACTATATATTACCTTTAAATTTCACTTAAATATAAACAAATAAAAAAGTAAATAATTTTAAAAGTTACATTACATAACAGATGTCAAAAGAAAACTGGCATAGGTATGTTAATACTAGATTTCTGTGCATAGAATATTAGCAAGAAGGTTATTTCATGATGATAAAGGGGTTAATTAATAAAGGGAATGTGATAATCCTAAATGTGAATAATAACAACACTTAAATGAAGCAAAAACTGAGAGACTATAAGGAGAAATAGAAAAATGCACCATCATGGTCAGATACCCCAATACTCACTGCCTTTCTCAATAACTGAGAGAATAGGTAGAGAGAATCATCAAGAATATAATAAATTTGAACAATATTAGCTTACCTGAGAAACATTTGTAATTTACTCAACAACAGCAAACTACATATCATTTTCAGTTGCACAGAGAGATATTTATGGAGGTACACAATATTCTAGGACATAAAGCACATCATAACAAATTAATAAGGAATAAAGTCATACAAAGAAGAGAAGACATTATAAGTGAGAGATGATGTCACTACAGATTCAACAGAATTACAAAAATTTGAAGGAACTGTTAAGAACAACTTCATGCTTATAAATTCAAACATTCAGATGAAACAGACAAATTCCTAAAACTCACTGAAGAAGAAATAGCCTGAAATGTTAACTTTAAACCAAGAAATTGCTAGGCCCAAATGACTTCACTGTGGACATTTACAATTTAATAAAGAAATAAAACCAATTCTACTCAACCTTTATCAGAAACTTGACTGAGAGGTAGTACATTTCAACTCATTTTATGCGTCTAGCATCGTTCTAATACCAATACGAGACAAAGACATGATAAGAAAGTAAGACTATAGCCCCATACCCCTTATGAATAGAAATTCAAAAATGTTAACAAAGATTTAGAAAACTAAGTTTAATGATATATAAAAAGCCATATCATAACCAAGTGAGGTTTAAGCCAGATTGCAACATTGGCTTAATATTCAAAACCTACCCATGTAATTCACCACATTAACTGGACAGAGACTATTTTTTCTTAGATAGGAACTCATGAAAAGAATGTGCCAGGAATTCAAGATTTGAATGCTTGTCCAAGGGTAATGGAAGTGATGATGACTTGGTTTGGAAGAAGGAAGAAGGGAATCTCGGTGAGCAGACTCAACTGTACTTCCCGGGAGGACCCGGGAACAAGGGACAGAAACTACTGGGGAAGCTTTATCTCCACTCAGTCAAAGGACTCTCACTGTGATTCCATCCATGTAGAGTTGTGCACCTGAGCAGTGCTATTCCCATCACTAGGGGCTCTCCAATCTGGGCTGGACAAAACCGGGCCAGAAGCTGTAGAAATAATCAACACAATGGCTGGTAGTTGGCTCCAGGATTTTGAGGGTCCCCTCAGCCCTTCAAATCTGATTTTCTGCTTAAATTCCCCAGTGGTTTGTGTGCTATAGTTACTAACCAAATTTATATTGCATTTACTTTGGGAAGATTCCATAGAAAAGACTTGAAAGAAATACACTCACATATATACACAGCGACATTGAAAGCCTCAACTTCAAGCATTCGATTTGCTAAATACCTCATTTCTAAGCCATTTCAGAAAACCGAGACATCATTAACCTTCATCATGCTGCCTTCATCAAAGTTTTTCTGGCAGAGAAGTACCTGCCATCCAACCAGGCCCAAGAGCCCAAGGAACCCATGATTGGGGTTGCCCCCTTTACCCAGAGAGAGGTACAGGGAGGGACTCTTTCCAAAGCTAATGGAGCCCAGTAAGCCAGAATCCTGATACCTGGCCCAGCCCACTCTTCTACAGAACCTTCACTCAGACTCAGAAAATGCTCCCACACTGCCTGGCTCAGGGCGGCCAAGGCCCACAATCGCTATGGCTCTGGAATGACATGTTCCTGCACATTGTTCACCCCCAGGGAAAACAGACTAGAGGAAACTGATCATAAACAGGCATTCCACCCTCCTCGCTTTCCTTCTGAAATAGCTCCGTGCCTTTCACTTTATGGAACCCATCTATTGGTAGTAAATAAAAAAGATTCTCTCAAGGGGCACTTGGCGCTCGTAGTATAAGAAAAGGACAGAGACCAAATCCCCCATTAATGTCCTCACGCTTTATTCTGCAGCACTGGTGGGATGATCAGATTCAGAGAGCTGCTGGGAATCAAATTAGAAAAACGTCAAATAGTTCCAGGGCATTTTACTCCACCTAATTTCCATTCATACCTAAAAGGAAACGAACATCTTAACTGCCCGAGAGTGAAACTGCCAGATGCAGTTGCCAGGATGGGAGAGAAAAGAGTGGGCTCCCTGAGTGGCTGGGAGCTGGGGCACTGGGTCTCCCAAGGCTCTGGTGGCCGTGAAGGGGCACTGCCGGACTGTCGGCTCCAGCCCACACAATCCACAAGCCTGGTGACAGCCTGGGCAGCCAGCTGCCTTTCCACAAGAGAGGCTGGAATGATAGTTTCTCCAGAGCCTCTGAGCCTGACCTCCTGAGGTCAGCCACGGGGTCATGGGCCCTTCTCCCAGCCCTCCGAATCCATTCGCTCAGGGCATCAAGTCGGCCCTGGGTGCCTTCATAGCGCTCCAGCGGGTCCCACTGAAAGTTCAGCCTGGCCTGCTTCTGTGGTCTCCAGCTCTCCTCCAGCCACCCACCTCCTCCAGTGTTCTTTTCCAACCCCCACTTCCTGCTCTACCTGCTGGTGAGAGTCTGGCTGTTAGTGATGACAGTTAAGACTCTGCACTCTGTCCTGGGCTGTGTCCACCCTACCCCAGATGTAAGCCCAGCTTACCCATGTCCCTTCAGCCTTCTGGCATTACCTTCCCTGCCTACCCCTTGGTGTCAGCCTTGAGTCCGCTTCTGACTTCTTTCCTGTGATAGTTACTTATGTGTCAACTTGACTGGCCATGTGATAAGCATCATCCCTGGATGTGTCCGCGAGGGTTCTTCTGGATGAGATGAGCATTCGAGTCAGTGGACTCAGTGTGATGCCCTTGTGGACATGTGTGAGCGTGATCCATCCAGGGAGGGCCTGGAGAGACTAAGAGTCGGGGAAGGAGGAATCCAACTCTCTTTTTTCTACGTCACTGCTTTAGCTGAGACTTATCTCTTCAAAGTAAGTTGAGCCAAGCCTGAAGCCAGTGGAACAGGAAAGAAATCTCTCTCCCCGAAGGGAGGGGAAAGAGTGGGCCCAAAAAGGGGTTATGAATACACAGGATCAATAATATAAACTGCTGCAAACTCTGGGGTGTCGTGGTCACTTCAAAGTGGGGGGATCCTGGGCCTCGCTGGTGGCGCAGCGCTTGAGTCCTGCACTGTGAAGCTGTTGGCAGCCCGCGATGCGGGTTCGATGCCCAGCCAGGGAGAATCCCACATGGTGCGGCAGACCTCTCCTGCCTCGCCCACTGTTCCCCTCAGCAGTGTATTTCTGATCTGCCTGTTCTGCTCCCCACTCTGTCTCTGGTGAACCCTCTCGCCGCCCCACGCCTCTGGCCTGTACCCCAGCTTGTATGCATAAATAAATAAATCTTTAAAAAAAAAACAAAGTGGGGGGATCCTGGTCTGCTGATGTCACACATCAGGACAAAAATATCAAAGGCACTAAACGGTCTTGGAAGAAAAACACTGGAAGAAAACTGTGATACAGATACTACAACTCATTTCTCTGAATGAACTGCAGATTGGTATAACATAAAATGATAAATCAAACTGCTCAAACTGAGGAAACCATTCAGGGACTTTCAAAGTCCTAAGAGGAGCCAAGGCATTTTGAAAGAGGCCATTAATACTAGCCACCGCAAGTTACTCCTCACTTATTAAAAAAGAGAATGATTTTATAAATGAGTCCATTAGAAAGCATTCAGGAGATATTAGGGCTCTGAGAACTGACTGAATAGGAGGGGAAGGAAGATAATTAGGAAAATTAGAAATCTGTTATTTTGTGAGCTTGGCCCCCAAAATAATTCCTACGTACATTTTTCTGCAGCTAGTCATAAGGGACTCACAAGGGGCCTGTACCCAGTTGAGCACTGCCAAGAAGGCACCCAGAACACAATCTGCATTTTGGGGGTTCACATCTGGGTGAGGAGCCAATATATCTGTGCCTCCATGCTCACGGCAGCATTTACAACAGCCAAGACATGGCAACCACTGAAGTGTTCATTGGTGGATGAATAATGGATAAAAACAACAGTGGGAGGGAGAGAGAGAAAAAGACGCAGATAGACAGACACACACGTACATACATACATACTTTCACAATGGACTATTATTACCCAGCAATACACAAGAATGAAAGCTCGCCACCTTTGACGGACTGGATGAACCTGAGGCTTTATGAGCCATGAAATAAGGCAGATCCAGAGAGAAATACTGCATGTTCCCACTTACATGGAGACATGTGAGTCACCTACACAAACAGACCGAGCTCACAGAGACAGAGAACAGACTGGTGGTTCCCAGAAGCAGGGATGTGAGGAACAGGTGAAAGAAGAGAAGCAACTAGCTGGGTGGGAGGATGGGGTAGAGGGGGCAAGGGCCACTGGGAGTGGGAGGGGAGAGCAAAGTGGCCCGGTGTCAACTGTGCTGAAAATCAGGAGGGACCAAGATGTGTCTGTTGGATTTGAGGTGAGGGCAGATTTCAGGTGGACTCGCTGAGGTAGATTCAGTGGCATGGCTGGGACTGAGGCCAGGAGAGGGTAGGCTCAGCAGGGAAGTAGCTGGAGGTGAGAAGGGGATTTCTATATCTTGTCTGCAGAATGGAAATATTTCTTTTAGAGAAATATTTCAAATGTTATTCAGAGGAAGCCTAAAACCAGGAGACATGGGGGTCGTGGGTTCATGAAAGATTTTTTACAATAGAGGGTGTAGGGGGGGCTGGGGCCCCCAGGAAAAGAGGCCCCCCTTTCACAGTTCTTGGAATTGAGCCCTCCCAGACCCCCCTTCCATCCCACAATGCTACTGGGATCCCATCAGGCCAGAGAGGTGGCCCATTCATGAGATAAAGTTGAAAAGCATTATAAACATGCCCTTATTTTCTTTTTGAGGTGCATTTCTGTGAGGCAGTGCTATTTTTACATTTTCCAATAAAATTAAATAAACACATATTTGCGTTAGTAAACAGAGCACAGTAAATGAGTGTGCAGGGATAAGGGGTTGATGTGACTTCTCTTGTTTTTAATTAAATTAGTCCTTCCCTTCACCCCCAGTCTTGCTGCAAGCAGCATTAATATTCACCCTCCCCCAATAATATTAGTAATATGATGAATTACATCAGCATCCCCTCCTTCTGGAATGATGCACTAACTCTCTCAGAGGGAATGCTGGGAAGAATGGGACAGGATGCAGGGGCCAAAGAAAATGACCAATTTGAGATTCTGAGTCATGAATTGTCATAATTAGAAGGCAGACAGAGCACATTGCTCTTGCTGGATTTGCTGCCTGTTCTCTATAAAAGCTCTGGGAATTAAAATAATAGGCTTTTAAAACAAGAGTTGTGGAGGGTTCTGCTTAATGGCTTGCACACCGTGCATTAACTGCACACAGACCCAGACAGATCTGTGGCTGACCAGTCCTGGAGAAGCCAGATTGAAATGTCTTCTCCTATAGCCCTGCCTGGACCAAGGAGCAACAAGGAACCCAAGAACAGGGGACATTCATGACTCATTGGACCAAGAGAGGAGTCCCAAGCAGTCTGCTTGGGAATCAGACAACTGATAAAAGGCCGATAACTGAGCATTTACAGGGACAAACACCACCCAACTCTTGACCACCCTCCTGAGAAGGCCCTGCGGAGAGGAGGAATTGGTGGGGGTGGGGAAGAGCTGGAAAGAGGGGAGATTGGTGGAGAGAAGGTACATTGTTTGCTCAAAAACTAAAACGACAAGACATCCTTGCAAGGCCAGCATTCCCCACCAGCAAGCCTTGACCTGGGCCAGCTTATCCTGAGTTCGGCATCACCTCCTTGGGTCACCTGAGAACAAGGCGGGAAGGCTGGACAGGGCGTGCCAAACCTTCTCGCCTTTTAGGCCTGCGTGTGAGTCTCCATCCAGCGATCCAAGTCTTTCTATAGGCCCTGTGGGTGATGCTCCCACCCTGCCTTCAAAGGCTGATGAAGCTGTACTCCCAGCTTTCTGGCCCACCTCTTCCTGGCTGCCCAGTAGACTCTACCCCTCCCCCAGGGTATGGAGACTGCATCCCTGCCCCTCCCCACCTCCTGCATCCCACTCTTCCAGCTCACCTTCCCCAAGGTGTGACTCATGGGGAAAGCACAGAAGGGACTGTCTTCTTGCCAGTCTAAAAAGCCCTTGGGTGTCTCTTCCCCAGGGGTCACATAGAATGGCAGTCACCGAGGCTGCACTTCCTGCAGGCACAACCCTGATTTTGCTGAGTTACCAGGTGGAGTTCCTTTGTTTGCTGGATGGCAGTCCTGGTCCCTGGCCTAATGGTAACAATGAAATATGGCCCTGGCCAAGGAGGTGTGGGAATCAGCTTGGGAGCGTCGGGAAAGGCATTCACTCCTGAGCAGGCAAGGAGCCTTTGGAGGCCCTGGCCTTCTTGCTTGAGTGCAGTTGTCAGGCCTGGAGCTGCGGTGACGGTACTGTGAAGAGGGTGACGTGGAAGACAGTGGGAGTCTGGCCTCCACGGACAGCGCTGAGTCACCAGGGTGGATGCAGAAGACCCTCCTGCAGACATATCACACAGGAGGATTAGGCGTCTTGTGCTTCAGCTACTATGACACCGGATTATTCCCTGCAGCCCACAGCACGCTGCTGGCCCCCTGGAGTCACCTCCATTCATCTTGACCCGCTAGTGATGTTTACACTCACCCACCTCGAGCGTGGGTGTTTCCCAAGCGCCAACCTCACCGCCTCTGTCAGAGCAGGCAGAGGTGGGTCTCAGGACTCAGAATTGAATGTGGGGTAATGCTGCCCCACAGCCAGGCCAGAGGAGACTGTGGTGATAGCAGCACCCTGAAGACTGGAGTTCTAAACAGGAAGTTAGTGAGCAGTTGCCCTGGGGACCCCAAAGACATCTTGGCCCAAGGTCCTGGATCTGAATACACACCTGGTAGAAACAACAGGTCCAGGATTTAGGCCTTTCTCTATGGGCAGTCATGTCACCAGATCAGACACACAGCCCCCTACGCAGGTGCACAGGTGAAGGAATGTTGTGGAAGGATGGCAGTAGCCTGGCTGGCCTCTGCATCTGAATAGACAAAGGCATGTGCTGTGATTCAAAGAGTATCAGATGCTTCCCAGGCTCCCTCTCAGGCGTCTGATGTCAGCACCAGCAGCGAGTGCTTTGGAGTTGGGGACGTCTCTTTCTCGTTGCCTGTCAATTCCAAGGTGCAATGAACATTCCTGTCTCTGGGAGATTCGGGTGGAACAGAAGTCACTGGAAAGCCAAAGAGAAAGAACAAAGCTGGGTCTGCAGACCTTTTCTGTAATGATAAATGTGGGCATCGAAGGCCTCTGTCACCATGTCCCTTCTGCACTGTCATGTGAGAGCAGCCACAGATGATGTGGAAACCACTGGGTGAGTCTGTGTTCCAAGAAAGCTTTGCTTACGGACTTCGAATTTGAACTTCACATAATGTTCACACCATGAAATACTATTTTCACTTTTTTCAATCCTTAGGAAAAATAAAAACTATTCCCAGCGGAGAGTGGTATAAAAATAGGTCCCAGGCTGATTGTGGCTCATGGGCTATGGCTGATTGATCCCTGCCTGGGACAGGAGCACTCGGGGGGCATCTTATTTGGGAGAAGAAAGGTGGGGCAGATTGCGGGGCCAGCTCATTGATGAGGCATTGGAGAAAGCCCAGCTGGGGTGGGACCCCTCGGGAAGGGAGCTCTGGACCCCCAAAAGTGGCAAAGCGTGGCTGGTGGTGCGTGCTGGGCCCAGACGTCCGCGGGTTCAGGGGCTCCCGCAGGCAGGAGGGTGGCCCCACGCACAGGAGAAGGTGTTCACGCTCCTGCCAAGGGAGTGAAGAGTGGAGGTCTCCAAGGTTGGCATGGCCTCCTACCCTGGCAGCCCTGAGCTACAGGCCAGAGAGAGTCACTCATTCCATGGCCTGCAGTGAAAAGGAGTGAAGTGAAGAGAAATGGGAGTGGAGCAGGCCTCACAGTTTCTCTTCCTCCACCAGCCTCAGCAGGACAGAAGAGGAGGCCCCTCTAGGGACAGGGGCGGAGCCAGGAGAGGGGGCACAGACAGGAATGCTGCTGCTCCATTAGCTAGGGTTTTATTTCAAGTGATAAAACCAACGCCCGTGGACCCATATAAAACAGGTGCTCTGCCGCTACTCTAACTGGGTGTGTGGGGTGTGACTGCGCTGAGGACACTGGGCAAGGGCTGACAGCACCTGCCCCGCCTCTCAGGTGAGCGTCTGCATCTGGCCGGAGGCAAGGGAGCAGGAGTGCCGACCCCTTCAGCCTCATAGTCTTTGCCCAAAGAGGAGAAGTAGCCCTTCCTTTCAGCTTGATTTGAAGAAATCCTAGGAAGGCCTTCAACTGGCTCAGCCCGAGTCCTGCTGCTTCTGGACCCATTCTTGTGCCTGGGGGCAGCCTGGGGGGGGGGCAGCAACTGCCTGGCTCAGGGTCAAAAGGCCTATGTCAGGGCCAGAGGGAGGCAGGGGAGACTAAGAGTCCAGCCTTCACTAGCCTTCATCACCACCCTCCCTGCAACTGCAGCGAATGAGGGCCAGCGCAACTCTAAAAGGGGAGTTGTCATGGTGGCCTGAAAAAGAATAAACACCCCACACAGCAGTCCATACCACCCACTGCAGTTCCCAGGAACTTGACGTTCCTTCAAGTGAAGAATCCCCAGTAAAACAAGTCTGTCCCTCTAAGATTAGGCCCGTGCGGCTCAGTTCTGAACAAGGTGGGCACCCCCTGAGAGCTGGGTGGTGATCATGGGGGTCGGTAAAAACCAAAGCAGCCTTTTGCAGAGCTCTGGGCCTGCCCTTGCTGTCCTTGGCCAGGAAATGGTCTTTACTGCCTTCATCTGGCAAATTCCTACGCATCCTTCAAGACACAGTTCAAATGTCATCCTCTGTGAGGCTCTTGATTTTCCCAAATCAACCAGTTTCTCCACCCTGCTCTCACATTCTAAGAATATTTTGTATTTAGTACACTAAATTTCATCTCTGGCTTCCCTCCTGGGCAGGGCAGTGATGAAGTCTTACTGTGTGAAGCTCCTCTACACCCTCACCAAAAACAAGGTCCTCAGCAGGTGCTCCACACCTGTTTGGTGGGTAGACAAACTATGAGGCAAGACAGATATGCTGTGACAGATGGAATTTGTGGTCCATCATCTCCTCTCCTAATAGAACCCACTTCAACAAGAGGCAGAAAATGCCAGATACTTGTGTTCTCAATCCCCCTTGCAACTGGAGGTTGTCAAGTCATCTATTGATGATTAACAGCCTTAAGGAGTCTCCAAGAGTTTTTCCTCCCTCCTTGATTATTAAAAGCAACTCACAAGAAAAGAGTTCTCTTCTCGTCCTTTTCTTTCTTGTCTTTGAACACCATGGTGAGGAATCATAGTGTCTGGAGCTGTGGCAGCCACCTTGAGATCATGGGGCAACAGCCTGGTGACATAAGCCAATATGTTGAAAATAATAGTGGAAAGACTGGAATGTGCCTGGGGCTTTGATTATGTATCCTTAATTTCACCTGGAAACTGCCTACTACCAAATTGTGTGTATGAGACAATGAAAATGCCATCATTTAAAACCACTTGTACGGGGTGATTCTGTCACAGGCAGCAGAGGACATGCTGTCAAATTCTTCCCCAACCACAACAGCAGCTGGGGGCTTTGCAGTTTAATCAGAATCTTTTCTAGTCTAGTACCCATTTTAGAAAAAAAGAGACAAAACCATCTTAACATTGAAAATTATGAGAATTGTCTATGCTTTGTTTCCAACTATCCATTATTTCAAGTTAAGAACAAAGTGAATAATGAAGTTCTATAACCTGCGGGTAAACCCAGAGAGCAGAACTCCTGGGCCTGTGAGCTGCGTGTGTGCATTTCGGTCACTTGCCAGGGCGGCCTTGCGCCTCTCCTTTGGGGAGCCTCACTGTCCTCCCCAAGCCTCCAGCCCCGAAGATGGGGCAATGTGAACAAGGATCTCGGCCGCCTGGGTAATAGCTCACTTTCAAATGCTGTGAACTATGCAAATATGTTGAAAAGCTCTGTGCTAAGCTGCCCTGAGTGGAATAAAATCAAGGCAAGCCAGTGAAACAAATCTGAATAAGGTTAGTCACTAATCACAAATGCGCAAGTCTGAATTTAGATGCTGGGCAGGAGCTGTTAGGGGGATGGAGGCAAAGATGGGTTAGAGACAGACTGCAGGGCCACAGGACCAGGAGCCAAGGGAGTAAGAGAATAGAGGTCAGAGTGTGGCAGCCTCTGGATGGGCCTGTGGGCCTAAAGGGGACCTGGGGTGACATGGCTGGCTGCCTGTTCTAGAAACCTACAGTCTGTCTGGTAGCTGAACAGAGGGAAGGACATCGTTGAGAGTAACGCATGGAGGTACAGTTCTGACCAGGTGGGAAGCCCTGAGCCTGGCGGGCACAGGTCTTGCATGTCCAGTAGAAAGGCAGGCTCCATAAACAGCCACTGCTCCCACGTCTGTGATTATGTGTCCTCCAGCACCACCTGTGGGCTGGTGGCCAAATAAAGCATCTCCCAGAGGACGGCAGGGCCCACTCTTCCATCAGCGACTCCAAAGCCCCAACCCTGCCCAGGGACACAGACCTGCCGGCAGCCTGCTCCCGGCCTTGCGGCTGGGCCTTTCCCTCCAGGGGCATCTTCCCTGATCCTCCCCTCCTCTTACTCATGAGGGCCTTGAACTCCAGCTTCCAGTCCCGACCCCAGGATCAGATACTGACTGTAAACAGAGGATCTGCTGACTTCTTCTTCTCAGTAGGTCACCAGAAACAAGTCAGGGGACCCCAAGGCCCCATGTCCTAGGCGCCTTCAGGCCTGTCACCAGGAATTCCTATTCTATATTCAGCAAGACAAAGCAAATGTCTTAAACCACCCTGTGCCCCCACAGACTTTCCAAACCAAGGGCACCCCAGATGTGCCCACCACCCTCAATACAGCCTTCCGGCCCCCCCAGTCAGAACTCACCCCCAGTTGGCATATTTCCACGAAGTGCTTTCTGCCCTGCTGCCTTGGAGGGAACCACACTGTGGCAGTGCTCCCTGGCCCTCCTCTCTGGGCCTCCGCCCCTCTTCAGGGAGGAGGAGATGGGGCAGGGGGATGGCCAGGCCCTCTCTCTAGTGGGCCAAGAGACCGGCACGACAGGGCTCCTCCTGACACAGGAGTTGCTGGGGAAGAGGCAGTTGTTGAAGAAAAAAAAAAAAAACAACGCTTAAATTTTTAACAGTCCAGATTATTTTATCTAACTTCTCCTTAGCTGATCATCAACATATAAATTTCTAGTAGTTCTCAGTGAGAGCCCATTTATTAGCCACACAATGAATTAGCTGCCTTCCAAGGAGAAAGATGAAGTCATACCTGGCACTTCACTGTACCTTCGATAAGGTTTGGTAGAAACCAGAGAAGGAACTGCAGAATGTTCCTGTTCAGATCTTTGGCAAATACACACTTCACCCACCGGGACTGCGTCGTTTCCTTCACGGTCTGTTGCAAACATACATACTGTTGCCCCTATCATATCTGCTCTTTCGTTACAGTTATGCCAGAATTCCTAAAATCAATGAATACACATCTAAATGCACCAGGGTTCCTTCCAAACAAGAGGTTCATCTTTTCCTCTAGAAAATGCAGTGAATTCACAGCACTATAATAAACATCTTCAAAATCTAGTCATGGAAGTAATATGCTTTTTATTATACTAAATGAAAAGAAGTAGGTAGAGGACAAAAGCATGAAGCAGGCTAATAGCCATCGAGATTAGTCACTGCCAACTTGCATTAAATCAATAGTGCCCCAGGAAGAGTTCATCAATTTGTATTTAAATAAAAAGTGAGGAAAACAACCCAGCACAGTGAAAGAACAACAAAAAATATTAGTCTTCCAGGTGACAAAATATGCTGTTTCGAATATATTAAATTCCAACTCTAGGATGAATTTCAATTCAGGATCGTATTGAAGGGAAGAGCTTAGTGTCTGAGTCCAAACATTTCCTCCTCACGCTTTTTACTGTTTCATTCTGATTAAATAATACATAATCTGTTGTGTGTTTCTTCCTGTGATTTTCAATTTACCAAGATGATACTGTGGCTTTGCGTTCTGTGTTTCAAACTTTGCATTATATTACAAATATCTTCTGCCACTAAAAACCCTACAAAAGCTGTCATTGGAGGCAGCACCCCACTAAGTGCTAGTGGAGGATTCCCACAAAGGGTATTTCTGTCCTCCATCGCTGCCTTCTCACTGGCCGGCTTGCAGGCACTGCCAGCCAATCTCCTCCCTGGGTCTCTGGTTTCCCTCCTGTCTCCCGTGTCCAGCACCCTTCTCCGACACCACAGCCTCGCCTTGTCTTACTCTTCCCCGTGAGTGATCCCAGGCCTCCTCGAGGCTTTGATTATAACTCACACAACGATGAGCCACACAAACCACCTTCCGCCCCAGACCCGTATGCTGTCTTGAACTTCCCCTTTAGATGTCGAAGCCACTGTGAACTCAGGATCTCCCCCAAGCATGGCACTCTTTCCATATCAGCCAACTGGGGAGATGGCACTGTCATCCAACCTGATCTCAAGTCAGCCACCTGGGAGTCATCTTGGAAGTGACATTACTCTCCTTGCCCGTTCCCTCCCAAATTACCTAATAGGTGGCCAAATCCATAAGTGTGACTTTCTAAGGTCTTGTTCAAGTCCATCCACTGCTCTCCACCCCAAACACCAGGGGCAGCCTGCAGGGGTGTGCACTACACAAATGCACCCCAGGCCATGGCCTCTTGTAGGTTCTGTGAGAATACCTACCAGTTCATCTCCTTCCTGTTAGGTCTCTCCAAGCCATTTCCCAACACTTATTAAAATGCAAATCTAATTATGCTGTTCCTTCGAGTGCTCTTATGACCTGGCTTCACCCACATCTACCTGAGTCATGCCCCACTAGGTTCCCCAGGTTTCCCTGAGCAGTCTGGCCCTTTCCTACCTCATTTGTAACAAAGGCCTCTGGTCACTATGGCCCTCTACAACTATTCAAATGTGCGGACTCTGCTGCCTGGCCTGTCGGTGGGCCCAGTCCTCTACCTACCCCAACTCCACAGTGGGGAGTCTGCTCTTAGGCCCCACGCAGTACAGACCGCTCTTACTAGGAAACCTCTCAAATACACAAATTCACAGAGCCCTCTTGCAGCACTTACATTTCGGTGACTCTGTCTCTGATGAGTATCTATCAGAGGAATTATGTTCCCCTCATTTTTGTTTACTTATAGTAAACATTTATGGTCAACAAACCTTTGCTGAAGGAATGAATTATCTAGATAATATGAATGTGATATAATTTCATTATTCTTTCAAGAGATGTTACATGCCTACTACATTTTACTTTTAGATTCTGATTTTTATTATAAAATGCTACAAGAACATAAAACTATTTTTTCTTTAAATCATTTAGTCCTTTTTTAGAAATTAAGACTCTTGGTATGCATTGCTAAAGTGCTTTTGAATTACATGTATTCTATCCTAATCTGACACATAAAATTTACTAATTTGATGGAAAGCAGCACTTCAATTTACATTTCTTTGCTGAAAGTGAACAGTTCTTTATATTTTGTGGCCATCTATATTTCTTCATTGATTAAAATTTATTCTATGTCCTTTTACTATTTAACCAGCCATGTCTTAAAATTTCTTAAATTACATGAATTTTTACAGTAAGAACTTCTCAATCATAATTCATGCAAATTATTCTTACCAATTTTTGCCTATGTGATGGTATTATTAGGTACTTAGACATATTCCAAAATTTTTTTTTGACATTTCATCTATGAGTTCACATAATAGTTTATTTCTACAAGGAGTCTGAAAATGTAGTCTCAGCATTTGCATAACCCAGGAAGTTTTTGGAAATGCAAACTCTTCTGCATTGCATGATTTATATTAGAAAAAAAAATTTTTGCCCCAGTAACAATTTTGTGTTTTGAACTCTATTTTTTAATAGTATATTCACAAAAGAATATTACTCAGCTATTAAAAAAGATGAATGCAACTTACCATTCACAACGATATGGATGGAACTGGATGGGATAATGCAAGGTAAAGTGAGTCAGAAGGAAAAAGACAGATACCAGATGGTTTCACTTTCATGTGGAATATAGAGAAACGAAACAAAAGGTCATACAAAACCAAACCAAGAAATCTGATTGTAGAATTGACGGTACCATAGTGGTGATGGGGTGGTGGGAAGTGGGGTAGGGTAATTAGAGAGCAGAGTGGGGAGGGGGTCACAACAGTACAGGACTATGGGAACCCTGGTGGTGGTTTTGCTGTGGCAACACACATCGGAAGGGTGTGAACCTACACCACAAAATCATCTACTGTGTTGTATATCAGTGTGACATCAAACACAATCGAAAAATAAAACAGGGGCCTTAATATAAAAAAATATTTATATGATACAGTTACCAAGCAATGGGGTCCTCTCCCCAATGTGCATAGGTCAAAGACATCAGGTATTTCAGAAATCAACTTTCACAAATCAGCTGGCAAGGATATATACTATAAAACTCAAATCTACCTCCCTGGTTAAGAAAGACATGAGGTAATATAGGTTTGGGGGACTAGGACTGAGAACAAAGGAGCTAAATTTTATGAGCAAAAGAATGGGTTTGAAGCAAAGAACTGTGGACTTGGTTGAATTTCATCTGCTAAATCACAGAGCAGCTTATACATGAAGTATGAAGAGGCTTTCATTTAGATAACTAGAGTTTTGAATGTCTGTGGATGGACCCCTGCCTCTGAGTAGCCCCTTCCTCCTCTCCATTTTTGGTCTCCTGACAGCCCTGGAGCTTAATTCAGTGTTGTTTGCTTCTACTTGCTCAGGTTATGTCAGATAAATGCATCTGTAAACACAACCCTCAAAGAGACAATAAGGTAAGATTTTTCTTCTGAGACCAACTTAACCACTTAGCCTCAGTTTCAATAAAAACTAATGGGGAGAGTGACGTCATCAACATGGCGGTGAAGGGACGCTAGTATCAACTCTCCCAAAAGAAAAGCTGCCCATAAAGAGACATCAGACAAACCCAGAGAAGATCCAGAAACGCTACATAAATCTGACACCCTCACGGGTGAGTAGAACTTGAAAAGAAGCTAAAAAGACTGATTAAGGAGAAGAAAGAACCACCAAATCACCTCTCCCCTCCCCTCAACACAAAAACGGACCAGGAGACCAAGACCAGAGGCACTTGAGGAAACCCAGAAAAAAAAAAAAGCTACAGGTGCGGGGGAAACACAGGACATAAGCCGCACGCCATAGGAACTTTCTGTCCTGACCCGTGCAAGAGAGCGGGAGCTCCCGAGGCAGTTCCACTGCGCCGCTCACAGAGAATTACCACGGGAGGCGGTCAGTTTCATAATCCACAGATAAAGACTGCGGGCTAGGCTGCTGCAAGTGCCCTCCAGGCGCCGGAGAAGTGCGGAACAAAAGCCACGCTTGGTTGGCACTTCCCGCTCTGCCCCGTGCAGAAGAGGGAGCCAGGTCAGGGCAACCCCACCGAGGCAAGCCAAAGCCCTCTGGCGTGCAAGCCCCGCACTGCCACGGCCCTGCCCTCCAGCCGTGCAAACAGCTGCGCCCCACCCTCCAGCCGGCCAACAGCCGCGCCCCTACCCCACCCTCCAGCCGCCTGCACTGTCTGCTGCCCCACCCTCCAGCCCCAGGCGCGTGCGCACAGCCCCCTCCAGCCAGCAAACAGCCACACCGCCGCCCGCCCTCCAGCTGCCTGCAACTTCCGCGGCCCCACCCTCCAGCCCCGCCTGTGCGTGCGCAGCCACACCCCCACCCTCTGGTCGTGCCTGCCCAGCCACTGCCACCCTCTAGCAAGTAGAACCAAGAACCATGCCTGCTGGCACCAACAGCACAGGAATGCAACAATCAGAGCAAATCAGAAGGCCAACAACAGGAAGAAAAAAAATTACAAATGACCCTCAAAACAATTCACCACAGAAAGAAAATCATTCTTCAGAACCCAATAATATAGACATAGAAGATTACATCTGCCTAACAGATAAAGAATTCAGAATTGCCATAATAAAAAAACAATAGAATTAAATGAGAAGAACAAAGAACTGAGGAATATAAATGAAGAACTGAAAAACGAGAATGAATCCATAAAGAAGAAAATGAAAGAAATGGAAGATTTACAAACATTAGTAGAGAGCCATAAAAGTAGATTAAAACACATAGAGGAAAGTATAAGCACTCTGGAAGATAAATATACTGAAAGAAACAAGACAGAAAAGGAAAAAGAAAAACAAAGGAAGAAGAATGAGGAAAAGCTTCAGGAACTATCTGATACCATGAGAAAAGGAAATATCAGAATCATAGGAATCCCAGAAGGAGAGGAGAGACACAAAGGAACAGAGAAGCTTCTCAAGGAGATAATTGAAGAGAACTTCCCAAACATGAAAAAGGAAACAAAAATCGACATACAGGAAGCCAGAAGATTCCAAACTATTACAATGAAAGAAAAAAAAACAGCAAGACATATGATAGCAAAACTATCAAGAATTCAAGACAAGGAAAATATATTGAAAATGATGAGGACAAAGAAACAAATAACCTACAAAGGAAACCCAATCAGGCTGACATCAGATTTCTCTGAAGAAACATTAAAGGCAAGAAGAGAATGGAGAGACATATGTAATATACTACATGCCAACAAATGTCAACCAAAAATACTCTACCCTGCAACGCTCTCCTTCCTCTATGAAGAAAGAATATGGACCTTCTCTGACAAACAGAAATTACAGAAATTCATCACTACCAAACCCCCACTCCAAAACTTACTACAAGAAACCATGAAGACAAAACCAACAGAGGAAAGACCAGGAAATACGGAATTAGGTAAGGACTAGAATCACAAAAAGGCAAAAAATAATAATAATAAAATAAAATAAAAAAGACAAATGTGGATGACAGTATATCAATATTAACTCTAAATGTAAATGGACTAAACACACCAATTAAAAGACACACCATAGCAAGATGGATCAAAAAACAGAACCCAACCTTCTGCTGTCTACAAGAAACACACTTAACTGTGAAAGATAAACAGAGATTAATAGTTAAAGGATGGAAAACAATCCTACAAGCAAATGGACCAAGAAAGAAGGCAGGAACAGCTATACTTATATCAGATAAAATAGACTTCAAACTTAAGAAGGTAAAAAAAGACAAAGCTGGCCACTTCATCCTGATAAAGGGAACAATAAAACAGGAGGATATAACAATCATTAACATATACTCCCCAAATGAAGGAGCGCCAAAATATATCAGACAATTATTATCATCCCTGAAAACAGACATTAAAGAAAATACATACATAGTAGGAGACTTCAACACCCCACTTTCTCTACTGGACAGATCAAGAAGACAAAAAGTAACCAAGGACATTAAAGCTCTAAATAAGGACCTAGACCACATGGGATTAACAGATATCTATCGATCACTTCACCCCGAAAAATTGAATACATATTTTTCTCAAGTGCGCACGGAACATACTCCAGGATCGATCACATATTAGGCCACAAAACAAACCTCAACAGATACACTAAGATAAAAATCATACCAGCCTTCTTCTCCGATCATAAAGG
>PVIJ01011773.1:0-53031 GCA_004024925.1 Scalopus aquaticus
TTCAGTTAAGAAAAGAAATAGCAGTTGATACATACTGTTATTCTCTGGGAGAAGGCATAACCACAACCCATGATAAAGTCAAAGGGAAAGATGATCTCCACTTGATGTTGAACATACCAACAATCTGGAATTACATCAAATACTCAGTCTCAGTCATCAACTGAGTCAGCTACAATAAGCTGTTTAGTAAGTCCCAAACTAGTCTTTTTCTTTGGAGCAAAGGCTTTCAAAAACAATGCTCCTAAATCAAGTTATTTACTTGTAACTCAGATATTTGTGTTTGTTAAATACATCTGTGTGTGTGTGTGTGTGTGTGTGTGTGTGTGTGTGTATGTAGAGAGAGAGATAGAGAACTGTTGACACCAAATTTTTAATGATTTACAGATAAAATCATAATGGAAAGGCATCACGTTATTTGTTAATTTCACATTTTACTTCAACAATAACTTCTACTAGTAGAAACAAGACAAATTGAAAATGAGCATTTTCAATTATTTTGAATCTTATTTTCTCTTAGAATTTAATAAGTTTTCAAGTGCACACAACCCATACTATAACACTTTTCTTTCCTGTTGAGTTCTCATTTGTGATTTTCCAAAGGTGAGATAGAGGAAGAATTGCACTTCAGTTGAAAACCCAGATATCAGGAAAAAGCATACATTTCCTTCTTAAGAAGTTCTTGCTCTCTTTTCAATTAGTAATGCTTTCATTTATTTTGAGATTTGCAAACTCAATGACATTTTGATTTTATTAAATGTGAGGCTGATTTCTATTTTAGATGCCTGAATTTGAAACTAACATGTCAGTAAAAGCTGGCAGAATAAACAACTTTAGTTATATACATTAAAACTGATATCTAATTAAAACAACACTAAATTGTGATATTCATTAGAATATAAAATCGAACAACAAAAACCTATGAGCTTTCCCAATTAAACTAAAATTTTAATATTTATTTTAAGTTTTACATATTTTGACATTTCACATAAATACACACAATTATACAAATCCTTTTCATTCATTCAACAAAAACAACAAACACGTAAAATAATCACTAAGCCTAATATGTGCTTTGTAGAAAATTGGAAGCAGTGTAGAACAGAAGGAAGTGGGGCCATTTTCAAATCAGGTTGTTAAAGAAGGAACTCTATGTGAAGGGAAAACATTGTTAATTTATAGAAGACCACTGTAGCAGAGAGATTATAATGTACAACAAGTCCCTGGTACCAGGGGGTTTCAAAGGATATTTTTAGGGTAAGAACAGAAGCCAAGGTACTGATGCATGCTAAGGAAAGATTAAGATGGCAAGTACATGTGTTTGGAGATGTATCCCATGGTTAGATTTAGTTGCATTTTCCATGAATAAGTAAATAATTTAGACTGTTTTAATATGTGATTGTAAAGGTGATAAGTCCTAAAGAATGGTTGCAAATGGGTTTGGAGAAACCAAGTTTAATTCCTTAGTTCTTAGTTAGAAAAGAGAGAATAGGCTGCTAGATTAAAAAGTCTGAAAATCAGAAATGAATAATTTGTTTATACTTAAGAATTATACTATCCACCCACAAACACATTTTCTATCTTTAAGACTGAAGTTATGAAACTGACCCAGTTGAATGAACAGAGATAATTATCCTACCAGATTATATTCTGGACTATTCCACCTTCATGTTATTATAGGTTTGATAAGAGATTGTCAAACTTCCAAGAGGTGTGTCATAATGCTAACACTTTCATTATCATGTTTTTAAATTTCAACCTAGCTAAAATTTCTAGACCCTAAAACTCACATTTAGATGTCTTGAGCTATGTTTCTGATAGCTCTACTATGAATCCTGATTTTATTGATTTCTCTGTGAATCATTTAGATGTACAAACCTTATTTGAATTTGTTAAATTATGTCTGCATCTGTTCTAGCCAATACTATGCACTCACTACTCACTCACGAGCAAGAAACCATTGGAGGATATTCATCTGGAAAGAAACATGACCTGAACCATGTCTTAAAGGAATACATAACAAATAGTAAAACAGTTAAGAATTGAAAAATAAAAGCCATGTTGTAAAATGAAATTCACAGATAAAGAAGCCTGAATAATAGCAACAACTGAAGGAGTGGGAATGATAAGTGGTCAGATTCACAATGTATTTTGAAGATAGTGATCTTTTTAAATTGAGCTAAAATAACATTATGACATTATATATATTTCAGATATGCATCATTGAGAATCAACATGTGTATACACTACATTAAAGCATTTGTTTATGATCAATATTGAGTATAACTATAAACGAGAGGTAAAGGAAAGTGCTAAGAAGTTTAGTTTGAATAAAGTGTGAATGGTTACAATATTTACTGAAATGTGGACAGCACATGAAGGCTGGGTTTGGATAACTAAATGCTTAGTTTGGGACACTTATGTCTGAGGGTCCTAGTAACAACTAAGTAAAATTATTAGTAAGTCAACTGGACATTAAACCTTTATTTCCAGGGAAAATTTGAGATTGAAATCACAAAGTTGTGTGTCATCATTTTATCTTCGATAATTAAAATCATGTGACATAATATGACCATAGAAGGATAAGAGAAAAGATTAAACAGCAATTTTGAACACCCCAACTTTCAGAGATGAGAAAAAGTATGTCCAGTAAAAGTAACTGAGAAGGTATGTCCAGTGAGGGGCATGAATGCAAATGTGTTTCTCAGGTGAACAAAATATCTCAAGGGAGAATGAACAATTTATCCATTGCTTCTGTAGACATAAAATGTCAGGTCAAATAAGATAAAGTAAGACAAGTTATATAGTGAGCATTGGCCATTGAACACTTCACTGTAGAGTTCAATGGTGACATTGAGTAGGATATTTTTTATAGAATCAAATTCAGTGGTCTTCAAGAGAGTAATGGCATTAATATAGTCTACTGTATTTCTTTTTTTTTTTTTGTCACCCAAAACCCAATGCAAACGTGAGTATTGCTAACAGCAATTGGTGTTGTGGATGGGAAGAGGAAAGTGGTTAGCAGAAAAGACAGGGGAATACTCTCTAGGGAAATATAGGCTGTGCCTTGAGAACTCTGTTGAGCTCAGTAGTAATATTTACAATGAGATCTGTCAGATTGAGCCTGTGTTTTCCCTAGCCCTGTCCAGTTATTCTGGTGTAAGATGAGTGTAAACAGTGGAATTTAGTTTACAGTACAGTTTAGCTAGCTTAGTCAAAAAGAAGAAGAGAGGTTAGGAAATTGAAGATGGATGCAAAGAAATGATTTTGATACCAGCCTAAAGAAATGAATTGGTAATAAAAGGAGTGATTACCAAGGTAGGGAGATAAGAATGAATTGTTTGTTTCAGTGGATGGCATTGTAAAATAATTTGGAGAGTTGGGGATTTAGAAGAGTTTATATTTTAATAGGAAAATATGAGTCAGACCAGGGAATGTTTATAATTTAAAACCTGGAGGCTTTCCAGTTATTGGTCATGATAATGTCTGGAGGGAATGATGATAGAAATGAGTGACTGAGGTAAAGCATAGGACAAAATTAACTGGAGGTAAAAAAAAAAAATACAACACTGAAATTATAATGTGTTGCCTAGATTGCCTGTATAGATATTCACATCAGTTAGAATAATGATATGAGTACTGATGGAAGAAAAGTAATAAGCAAGGTGATAAAGCAGCAATGATACTTTTGGTAAGTGTTCATGTTATTAGTAAAAAGTATTCACATACCCTATTGATAGCATTTTAAACAGACTGTTGTTAATTTGCTTATTACTGAGGAGGAATGAAATTCTATCTTAACTCCATGGTCACTGATACTTGGGGTATGAGGGAAAGATGACCTGAGCATCTGCCTGTTCTCTAGATTTCAGTTTTAACAAGTGGAAGAAACACTGAGAAATGTGTATTTTATAGAGAATGTTCTCCCTTTAGTGATCATTCTGGATGTTTAAATAGTGAGAGAATAAATAACTTCAGTGGATATACAGAGACTTGTGTCTTTAAAAATCCAGATGATTAAGGAAGAACTGAAGGGCTTAAATTTAGGACACTGCCATTAATGGAGAGGCAGGGTTGTTTGGATCAATTTGAGGTTTCTCCAGGAGATGCAATGTGACAAAATGTTCTAAAAAGATCTAAGGTACAATATTTTAGAAAGCTTGTAGTTATGAGAGAGTGAAAATTGTGAGATAAGTATAGCTTTCACTTTATGCTTGGGAAATTCTTAGATTTCCCCAGCTTCATGTTGGTATAATTAATAATAGATGGAAATAGACAATTTCACTAGAAGCATTAATACACTGTGAGATTTTTATAATCCCAAACTGGACTACATTTCTCAACGAAGTGCATCTTCTCTTGAAAAAAAAAAGCTGCTTTTACTTTATTTATGGGTAAATTAAAGAGTTTTGCTTTATATCAAGACAGAAATAAAGGAGTTGGAGGAAACTGTTTTGATGATTTAGTTTTTTTGGTAGAGTGTCTAAACAATCCTCATATTTGTTTTCCCCTGTGAATGGAGAAATACAAAGAATATTAATGAGAAAGAAAGCACAGTGTCCTAGAAGCCAATATTGAAGAGATGAAAATGATAAATATTAATGAGAGCTTAAATAAGATGTGATTTCAAAGTAGAAGTTAGACAACTAAAAAATATTTGTTATTTCTTTAAAAATTCTCATGAGTAATATTTCTGTGATATTTCATGAAAAAAATGTTTTCTATGACAAATTCATGTCAGCATATTTAGATTCAAACTATACAAATTATTGTAGTAAGTGTCTACTGTGAAGAGATTTATTTGCTTTTGTTTATGCAAGAGTTTCCCAATTAATTTGACCTCAAAACTGCATGCTTATCTGTGTGTAAGTACCTATTGAAATCCTGCAATGATATTGCACCAGCGATTCAATTCTGGGAAATACTGATGATCTAGGAGACATGCAAACTAAGTTCAAACCTACGGTAGGTGTTGCACTTAGTTTTGAACCTCCCAGGCTCAATGTTTGTACACAGAGCTTTTCGATATAAACACTTATGTGATAATCTAAGATAAACAAAGTTCAAAATATATGTCCAGTTAAACCTGAACTTTCTGCTTAAGAGTACACCAATAATGGGCATCCACCCATCTTAAATACTGGAATGAAATTATGGAAAATAATACATAAGCACAAAAGTCAACATCACTCTTTTAGAAAAAAAGACTATTGGCATTACTTTTGAACCAATGACAAGTGCATAATGTCTTGTTAATGCATGTACAACCATATTAGATCCAGATTTCTAAGGCTCAGGCCTTTCAATACAGGTTACTGAAAAAAATCAGCATATATTTTGTTGACTTATTTATCTTTGGGCATTGTGAAATAATGTCACTGGTTTATGAATGGTCACCAATCACAACAAAATTCTATTAATGTAGATACAAGATGTAATATAAACATATATATATATATAATATATTTAACATAATAAATGCAGCGTTATATATATATATGTGTGTGTGTTATATATATATATATATATACTTTCAAAAGTAAAGTGATTTATATATATATATATATATATAAATCACTTTACTTTTGAAAATTCCTTTTCTTTTGAGATCAAAATTAGATTACAAATAAAGCAAAAGCAGGACCCAATTTTATACATCAGTGATATCCATCACTTGGGAACACAAATCCCTTTGCATTTTCTTCAAACAAAAATAATCAAATTTTTTCTTTAAATCATGCATTGGAACATTCTCATAATGATATCTTGTATTCAGGGATGGAACTGATGGGATAGCATCCACTTATTGTAATAATGACTTTCAAAAACATAGCAGTCACAAAACTTAATGGCTCAAGCAAACATTAAATGTGTGGTTTTAGCAGGCAACTATACGGCTTTTGAAGAACAAGTATATACAAATTACTCAATATAATTATTCCACGTTCAGAGCAGAATGAAAGCAAGACTTAGGCCTTCAACACCTATAAAACACATTCAGTAGCACAATAGAGTGAAAACAAAAGGATACAAAAACAAGCATTATAAATAATAATAGAGTTTGTAATTGTGCAGACATTTCAAAAGGCATATTATGAATATATGGACACCTATCACATATATATGTAAATAGATATTGCATATAAATGCACATTCACATAGATAATATACATAATATACTACTAAATTTTTAAGGATATGAGAAAAACTACTACAGTCTAACAAAATACATGTGGTAAATCTGCAATGGTTGGCAGATTCATATATAAGTGGATGGTCTTTGACCTTGTATTATAAATTTATCAAACTTAAATGATTATTTCAATTTCTCAGTTTTTAAAATGTAAGTGATCCTCCATGCTATATAGTTGGCTACACTGGGGAAATATAATATGCATCAAAATTGAGCTAAATGTATAAAAACCAACTAAAGACAAATGTTTAGTAATGTTTCAACTTTTAGCATTAACTATCTTATGTTATTTTTCAAGTTAAATAGCTATAAGAGCAAAACTGTACAATATTTTATACTATAAAATTCATCTACCATGATACAATTCATTATACAATTCAACTATTTTTCACTACACACAATATGCATAGCTTTGACATCATGTTATCTATCAATTTGAAAGAAGACAGAGATGAGAAAATAGAGATATGTTGTGTCCCAACTTTCATTAAGCTTTTTGTTTCTCAAGGACACATTCATTGAAAGTTAAATTTGTATTGTAACCAATAACTTACATGCCCCCCCATCTTCATCCATATCATACAGAATTGTTGCTATAATTAAAATATAGTAAAAATATTAATCTGAATTAATGTTGGGAATATGTTACCTAAGCAATTTGATCTTAAGTTCACTTTGACGATTTTCTAAACAGAAGAAGGGATGCTTGTTGAGAAAAATCAACAGACTAAAGTTGTTATATTTCTAATCTCACATGAGTCAAAATATAACACTGTTGGTTTGAAAAGGTCTAAAATAGAATCACCCATTGCTTTCTAATAATATCTGCATCAACAAATTCTACAGAATTTGCACAATTATGCATTATAAATATGAAAAGCATTCTAAGCTACTTATTTAATATACATGTATGATACAACATATAGTTTGATAAAATTGAGATAGTCATCTCCTAAATTGTCTCCCCACATACTTTGCTAACCTGAAGTAAAGTGATGTGTTTTTTAAAGTATAAGCTTTTTTACAATGAATTAATCTCGATTTCTATTCATATTACATTTTTCCCTCTGGTGCTCAGAATCCTCAAATCCTATTGAGTTGTCAACACCTGGAAGGAGGAGAGAATGTTGTTTGGACACAATCTCCACTTGAATTATTTACATCTAAAAATACAAGGAGACAAACTGATACATAATGCTTAGGTTTATTGATAAAGTGTCTGCTTCCTGCTAAAACTTTTTAGTGGTGTATTTGAGGAACTTGATTGTTGCCTCCTGTAACAGTAAATAAGCAGACCTGCTTTTATTTCCAAGATTCACGAAATCTCGCGGTCTCCTGCTCCAGGGAAAAGTTCTCATCCCTGTACTTTCTACACATTCTTATACATGATCCCAGTTTAATTATTTTTGAACAAATTGTTTTTAAAGTCCTAATCATTAAGGTTTATTTAGAAAGCAACTGAGAAAACTGTCCTTGTGAAATTTTCATTGTTTAACCAGTTCTCAGCTCATGGTAATTTAGCAAATAAATACATTATCGCAAGGCCAGAATTGACTTTGAGGAGTCATCAGTTTCATCTGCCTGTTCCACATTTAAACTATGGCAAATGGACTCGGCACTTAATGATCCCTTTTAAAATAAATCGGGGTCACAATAGGAAAGAAATATTATGAAGAATAAAATGGCTTGCATTGGGAAGGGAATAAAATACACAATTCCTGAGCATAATGGGGCATTGTCTATGTGCTCAACTTTTTCTCATCAAATTGCAGTAACTGTTTCATATTTCAGATTCAGTGTAACAAACTATTTATATTCACTTTTCATATATTTAAAGTTGGGGGGCTCAGTTTCATCTAAAGGATTTAAAAAGAAGTCTACACATTGTATTGTTATGTTTATGAGTCAAAAATAAGAGAGCAGCTTGATCAACATTACTTTTATGTTATTTAATGTATCCCTTCAATAATATCATGCAACTTTCTTTAACTAAGAGAGAGGGGAAAAAATAGTGCAGTCAGAGGCAAGTTAGCATCCTTCCATTTTCAGGTGCAACACTGCCTTTTATATGAAATCTTCTTTTCTGTTTCATTTTGCTTTGGTTTTTGCATTTATATAAAAATAAGATATGCACATGTTTTAGAAAGAAGAATGCATCTAAATATACAGATTCCCATCTGTATTCAGTTTAGTTGAAACTTATGTTCAATAAATTTATATGGTCAAACTGAGGATTACATATTCATATTAATTTATTTCCTACTTTTAAGACTGAGATTGAATGGAATGTCTTTTCCTTTGTGTGTCCTGAATATGTTACACCTTTCTACAATGGAAGAATCTCATCTCACCCTTTATTTCAACCTGGAGAGTAGTAAGTCACTCCCTTAGGTGTAATAACCAAGGCACTAACTATGATTCAGTTAGCAAGATGGTGATAATGATAACAATATCTCAGAGTCTTTTTCCCCAGAGATTCTCAAAGACACCACCAGCACTCACACTCCTGCATTATGATTTTCATGAACTGTACCTGAAGGTTTAAATGTAGCCCTAAGCTGAAAAGTGTTTTCTTTTAAGCGGCACCTTGCTATTATTATAGCATACATCTGTTACCTGTGTGTCTTTGGCGTGCTCTGCTTATGATAACAACAAGTTTTTACAACTGTCAGCAAGTGCCAGCACTACTGGGAGAGGACAAGTGAGAATGCCTTGTACTTCATGTATCAACAATGTTACTACCATATTCCTTTGCTGTGGGTAGTACAGACTAACTGTACCATCAATAGAGTCAAGTAGTTGCAGTAAAAATTGCCAGGATATGAAAACAAGGGGAGAGTGTTGGATACTGTTGAACTGTTTCATTTAATAGGAAAAATATGGTATATCACTTATCGGGAAGCAATATGTCTCTTCAGTGTCTGAACGATGTTTTTGGAATTTTATTTACTGAATATACTGTGTACTAGTCAAGAGTGAATAACATCCCCTTACTGTTTCCATTCTCCTTTATTTACTCCATGGGATGAAGAGGCATAATAAAAACTGAAAGTAGAAAACATGAGCTTTGAAACAATTTGCCTTTGATCAAAAGTTGTTTTCTAGAATGAATGCATATGTGATAAAGAGACAAGCAGCACTTTAGATGTAGTATTGTTGGTCTGTAGAATATTTTTCATATCAGAAATCTTTTCTGAGGCCTCCCTGGTGGTACAAGGCATTAAGTCTCAGCACTATGAGGCCATTGCAGCCACCGTAACATGAGTTTGATCCCTGGCCAGGGGAGCTGACCCACATGGCACAACAGACCTCCTCTGTCTTGCCTGCTGCTCCCCTCAGCAGTGTATTTCAGTCAATCTGCCTGTTCTGCTTACCATTCTGTCTTTGGTGAAGCCTCTCCCCACACAAACACCTCCGATCTACACCCCCAGATCGAGTATGCATAAATAAATAAATTAATATTTTTTTAAATAAAATTTTTCTTACTTTGAGAATAATGATTAATGACATATTTAGAGGTATTTAAGATGTAAGGGGAACATAACAAATTGAACAATGCAAATTGAATAATTGAACAAATTATTATTAGTCTCATTTGGCTATTGTCATTACAGGCTTTTTAAGAAAGACCAGCAATGAAAACCCTTTTATAAATATAATTTTCCTTTAATGAAATAATTAAATCAGGTAACTTTCAGATGTATATGTGTGGGCAAGCAACGTGCAAGCCAATGATTGTGTGCATGGACCTAAAGTAATGATCTTGAGGACAGAAGAGGATGGATAACGAGAACTATTAAAATTTCATTTTCTCTAAATAGTCCTGGACAACACAGCCTGATATTTGATTACATTAAGCAAGGAAAGTAGTGTATGTCCAGTGTTGACAAGGTCAGTACCTTCATTCTTAGTAATAATGGAATTGTGGTTGCAAGACAGCATTCTATATAACTATCCAGCTCTCCTTCACAGGACAGGAGCACACTAATGGATGCATCAATGTTTTTATTACTTCAGATCATCTCAGATATTCATGACCAATTTTCCCCCCCATGAACTTCATCTTCCATTTTCTTCACAAAATGCCATGTCAAGCTTTTTCAACAGATTGGCTCTGCAATTCTTCCTAGATTTGTTGTACAACTAAGGGATGCACCTATAACAGAGACATTAAATTAAATGTGTATGTGTGTGTGTGTGTACAATTCAGAAAATATTTGTTGATATTTAAAAGAAAAATATTAAATTATCAGAGGTGAGCCATTTCTTTATCACAATTTCTTAATTTTAAGCTCCAATGAGTGCTATTATTATAAAACAAGATATATGGATAACATACTAATTTCCACAAACTTATTTAAAGTCCCCCTGTGATATAATATAGTTACACTCTATATACAGAAGGAACTTCTGCCTGAGGATGTCACGTAACTTAAAATCACATCAGAATTTTCAAGCTAGTTCTTCATATTGATCAAACTATATCCATAGAAATTGCAGTCTTCGTTCAAGAGAGGAAATCTATGAAATTAAAGATTTATGAAAGTTAGGGTACATTTGCTTCAATATATGTTTCTGTGGGGGCCTCCCTGGTGGCGCAGTGGTTAAGTGCTGCGCTGTGGAGCTGTCGGCAGCAGCGATGCGAGTTCGATTCGATGCCTGGCCTAGGAGATTGCCACATGGTGCAGGAGTCCTCTCCTGCCTTTCCCGCTGCCCCCTCGGCAGTGTATTTCCATCAATCTGCCTGTTCTGCTCCCCACTCTGTCTCTGGTGAACCCTCTCGCCACCCCACGCCTCTGGCCTGTACCCCAGCTTGTATGCAAAAATAAATAAATCTTTAAAAATATATATATATATATGTTTCTGTGAAGATAGTCTCAAATTAACTGGCAGCATGTTTCTGCACTTGAACTTGCTTTCATTTGCCTTGACTAACCTTATGTAAGCTAATATTTAAAATGATAGTGTAACCTATTTGTCTGTAAGAGCTTCAAATGAATCATATGGACTTCTGCGGAAGGCCTCCTTAGTTCACAGATTATTGGCCTGTAATACTAGAAGTATTCTAGCCTTTTCTATCCATTGATGTACTATTACTCAGATTACCCTTTACACAGGACTGAAGCCTATATGTAATCTTCAGTAATTATTCAATGATTAAATCTTTTGGAACATTTATGAATAAAATACTTTCCAGGACATTTTTTTAAAGGGCTGCTGCCCTTCTGATTTAACTGCATATTCACATTTGTGAGAATGTGTACTCAAGTATTTCATTCTGTAAAGATTAGATGACAAATCTCTGAACTAAATAATCTCTTGTTTTGTTTGCTTCTTTTATAAATAAATGAAAAAATATCCTCGTAGCTGACTCAAGTGGTCATGGGTTTTGAATTTATTGAGCCATTTTCTGAAAATTGGTAGGTCTGCTTAAAAATGCTTTAACATTTTAGTATCCTGGCAAGAGTGAGAATCTTTCCCCCAGTGTTTCCAAGTGAATATTATTATTTTTCAATTTAACATATACTGAAATGTAATCTTTGTATTTTAAAATCCATAAGGAGGGTGGAGGCAGGTATGACTAGAGATTGTATTACTTGAAAATTCCACACCTACCCTTTTGCATATTGCACTCTGCAGACAGGGGACAAAGGAGGACTGAAGCCTGGTAGGTGGAAATTGGCTCTTCTGCTCCTTGTTTCCAGAGAATAGTTAAGCCAGTGTTTTTGTGTGTTTTTTTAAATACTGTGATTTTGCATGTAAGATCTCACTTAGAAAACATCCGTGCCTTTAAAATTCTCAAAAACTTGTTTTAAAACGTAAATTATATACATTCATTCAAAAGTATCTTCTATTTATGAATATTTCCAAAAATCTGGGAGAAACGTTTTATGTTGTCATTTACCAATGGCATGACCTTAGATTTAGCACTGTAACATTATTCTTTATTTTATATTTTTGAAATTTCATTTATCTATTTTTGCATAGAAGAGCTGGGGTAGAGGTCAGAGGTGGAGAGGGTAAGAGGATTCACCAGAGACAGAGTGGGGAGCAGAGCAGGTGGATTTATTGAAACACACTGTCAAGAGGAACAGTGGGCAAGACAGGAGAGGTCTGCAGTGCCATATGTGTGTTTGCTTCCTGGCTGGGGATTGAACTCAAGCTGTTGAGACGGGCTTTCATCGTGACAGCACTGAGACTAACCCCTTGGCCACCAAGGAGGCCCTAGCACTGTAACTATGTAACTGTAACCAAATTTTTCTAAATTTAATCATATTATGATTTTTTTCTTTATCTAATGCTATTTAATTAGACTATTGCCAGGTGTCTCTTGACAATTTTGTTAATAAACAAATACTTTCTGAAAAGATACCACTGTCAAGCACACAGTGTAAGATATCTAAAGGATTTCACATGTCTTATCTTGATGTATTTTGCAACCCCATAATTATTATTCAAGATAGCGAAGTAGACTATTGAACCAAGTGCGGAGGTCCGCCTGAACTTCATAGGTCTCACGCAAGATGTCAACCCGAAAAAGGATCATGGATTTTAATTTTTCACAAGTATTTCTGGAAATTCTAATGTAGAATAAATTTTAGTAACCACAATAGCTAGAGATTTCAGAGCTCTATATAAATTTGATAATTGTTCTATTTCCTTTAAAAAGTCATTGGTATTTTAGTACATATTGCATTAAACGTGTAAATTACTCTTGAAACACTTTTGAAGTAACACAAATTTTTCAAACTTTAGAAAATTTAATTATTATATAGTAAATACATTTGAAAACCAGATAAAAGACCAAACATTTTTCAAGATAAAATTTTGAAAATTGGTTTCATTGCATACTAAATAATTGCTGGCAAGCAGTAATGTTGTACTTTCAAAAAATACAAATCTTAATGATTCTTCATATAAGTGGAGACCATCAATAAAATTGCTCTTTCACCATGGATTAAAAAAAAATAAAAACATAATTTGATTGTCTCTCAATATAATATTTTCACATGCTTCTTTTTTAAGAACTTAACCACCAAAAGCTATAAAAATCATGTATCTTTTAGTAACAACAGAGAGTAAAATAAAAGTGGTGATAGAAATGTATGTTTTTATTAATGGTGAGATATGGTTCATCATAACATTGAATATTATCAATGCATTTCATTTTCACAGAAAAATGGAAATTTGACAGTGCTTAAAATATTCTTTGGGAAATTTAACTGAAAACATCTGGAAGAAAGCCAGGTATTATGTTTGAAAATACATGGAAGCAGATTTTCATTTATACAGTGGGAAAAATTGTAAAGTACTAGCTAAAAAGTAGACAGATGATTTCATAAAGTAGTAGCTCCACCTTAATGGAAAACATGTAAGCCAAAAGTAAATGAATGTTCTTTCCATCTTCATTTGGAGGAACAATGAACTCACATCTCTGGAGGCTTTTGCATCCCTTTAACTGAATTTAGGTAACGACTTACTTTTGGGTTTTCTGCATCTTATCTACTCAGCCTCAAAATAAAAAAGAACGTTCTTATCCTTTTCCTCTTCTTATATTTTCTCCTGTTTGGAATAGATATGCTTGTCTCATACTGGAAACACATTCTCCCTTTATTTCTGGTCTCTCTTCAGTTGAAATGTGCTGTTACTCCAGTGGAGAGAATTTATTAAGTTTCTTTTACAAGAATAACATAGAAGTTCTTGTTAAAGTATAATTTTCCAGAATGCATTACTTATATGACTCATTTCAGGTGAACCTACACCTTACAGAACTATGTAATTGAAAAATGTCTGGATTTTTTCCCCCTCATTAGTCCTCATAAAGATATATAAATCTAAACGTATTTTATAAACTCCATTGGTTTTGAATATAATTGTGGTAGACAGCCTTCATTTAGACTCTGTGTTACTATTCTATTTCCTAAAACCAAGTATTATTCTCACCAGAGGCTTCTTTTTATTGTTTAACTCAAAGTCACCACCTTTTTCCCCTGCATGAAAAATAGATTGGCAATAGACATATTTAGAGAAACAAATAATTTTGACATATTTAGTTTTCTTGTCATTTAAAGCTCTGTTTAGTGAGTTTTCAATATCAAATCTTGTTCTCTCTTCAATTTATTAATTATCAGACTTTCTCTAAACCCTGAGAAAATCTGGATGAGGTGCATATTAAGGAAACAAGGAAAAACAAAACACTAATACATGGGTAAAGTTCCTTTGCTGTAGACAGAGATACTGCTTTCTTATCCATTTCTGTATCTTTGTATTGATAAATAACCTACTCAGTATAGACTCCCATTTCCTAACTATAAAGCAAAGGGGTTGGATAATTTCACCTGTAAGCTACCCTTTAGCCCTAAAATATCATGGTTTTATAGTTTTCAATTGATGGACTATACAGAGAGAGAGATACTTTAGGAATAATCCTCAGAGCCTACAGGCCAATGATGACACAGATGCTGATGTTTTTAAGAAGGTGATAGAAGATATTTGATCCCAATGGTTTGGAGTCTACCAACTGAGATAAAGAAGAAGAGCTGAGAAGCCTTATAACATTAGTGTTCTTTGTCTCTTTGTGGGTGACCCTCTCACATTAATATCAACATCAGAAACTCTGAATTCAAGAAAAGAAAGGGAATGTCACACATTCTTTCAATAATCCTTTGTCAGTGAACATTTGAGAACCACAGGAAGCCAAATCAGACACCACTTAAAATAGTTTTTGGGTCAAGATTACAAAAAAAAGAAGACAGGAAAGAACAGGTGAATCAGCAGGAGTGTGTCCCCTAAAGTCTCTTAAACTAAGTTGGAACACAAGCCCGAGCAAGTTAGCTAGAACACGTCTCAGTGGGATTTTACCCACGGAAATGCATTAACCGCAAATTGTTTCCTTAACATGCTTCCCCTCAATACCAGAAGTCATTGGGGAAAGGAGGTTATTTGCTAAGAAAACTTGCAATGCTACATGTATACAAAATCTTACTGTGTATAAAATTCATAATCAAACCTGAAAATTGTGGAATTGTCTTGAATTGTAAAATATCAGTCTGAATGTGACCTTTGTCTCTCAATCTCAGAACAGGTTCATATATTTGACAATTATAAAACCACTAACTGTTGCCTATGATTCAAAGATTTTACAAATGAGTGGAGGTGGAAAGTCATAATAATAAGTAGTACTTTTCTTTGCCTAGTTAGGGATAAGTATTTTCCAGTTGTACTCAGAGTTAATGTTTGAAGTCTCAAAGTGACTATGGATTTCAAAAACAAAGTACAGAGCTATTTATATGCAGAGAGCAATTCCCTTCATACAATGAAAAGAAAAATGAAATTTCAGCACCACATGAATCTTTGACACATTTCTGGTAAACTGTTCAAGTATAATTCACATATTCAGTAGACCACTATATTTTCTATTTCCTTTCAGATGCTTTCCTATTCACTTCCTGTCTGTGTATTTCAAATATTCCATACTTTTTATTTTCAAATATCCATCCAAACTGAGGAATACTATGAAAAAAAATATATAAAGGATGTGTGGCCAAAATATTTACCACCAATTAATTAAATTTCTGAAGATTTAATTGCTCCAAAAGCTAATATACAGTCTCAGCACTATCAAACCACTGTCAGCCACTACAGCATTAGTTCCGCATTAGTTCGATCCCCAGCCAAGGAACTAACCCACATGGCACAGCAGACCTCATCTGTCTGCCCACTGCTCCCCTCAGCAGTGCATTTCAGTAGATCCACCTGTTCTGCTCCCCACTCTGTCTCTGGTGAATCCTCTCACCCCGACCCCCACCTCTGGCCTATAACCCAGTTGTTGTATGCATAAATAAATAAAATAAATATTAAAAAAAAACTATATAGACTATCCAACTAACTTTATTTGAAAAAGCATCACAAATCAAAGTAAATGTTAATACATTGCAATCGATAAAATAAACTTGATATTATTATCAATAAAATGCCTTAATATTAAGTTGAATCAAAATATAAAATTGTTTTAATATTTAATATACAAAATTATAGTTTTAGAATTAACATGTTTTAAAAATATGAATTCAGTTTGGTTCTTATGTTGAAGTTAGCTCAACTGAGCAATCAGAATAGAAAAATACAATGCATTCAAAATAGAAATAACTAGCAAATGGGCAGAAGAGCTAAATAAACACTTCTCCAAAGAAACATATAAATGACCAACAGGCACATGATAAAAAATGTCCATCATTACTTATCTGGGAAATACTGGATGATGTACTAACATGTGGAATACAAATAATAATAATAATAATAATAATAATAATAATAATAATAATAATAATAATAATAATAATAATGGAACAGACAAAACTAAACCAAAACAAACCCCAGAAATCTGACTGTAAAACTGAGTTTACCATAGTGGGAGGAGATGGGAATGGTGAACAAAAGAGGGAGGGGACTGAAATGGACTATGATAGGGAGTGATGCATGTTTCTGTGGTGGGTATGGTAACATACATCTGAAGTGGTGTGAACATAAACAAGCAAATCATATACAGTGTTGTAAAACAAAGTTGTCTAAATGAAAATAATGCCAATTTAAAAATAATCATAAAATAAAAACAAAATAGAACCAACAACAGAGGCAGACCTCTGGAATGGCATAGTGAGCTCCACAGTCCCTCCTCTCCCAATAAAATTTTTGAACATATTAAGTGAAGGAAGTGATCTTAAAAAATCAAATCAATTAAAGTTTGAATAATGGCCATTTAATATAATATGAAATTTTTGTATGAACAGTGAGATTATCAGGCATTTGAGTCAGTACTCTCTCCCTTCACCTCTCTCCCACCTCAATGTTATAGAGATTGTAGTTTGGATATATCTCCCAGGCTGTTGTGAGGAGAGAATAAATTTTTCTTCCCTAGACTTGGGTCCAAACTACAGTTTTACCCTAAGAGTGTGGTGTGTGTGGGGGTGGGTGGGAGTGGAGACTGTTGGTGCTTTATATTTCACACTATGCTGCAGAAGTTCTATTTCTGGTGAACATGGTAAGAGAACTGTTGTTCCCTCTTCCCATGCATCTCCTACCCACAGTGTGAAAATTTTACGCCCAATGGGGCAAGCTGAACATATTGGCATCTAGTCACCCTTATCCCAGTTTGCTCATAGAGTAGAGGTTCCATGCAGGGAGTCCCTGGCTACAACTATTTCAGGACTCACTGATGCATCAAGGGTATCACCTTAAGTGAATATCCTCCTTCAGCTACTGCATCATGGCACAGAACTTATTCCCAGGGAGAGATATAAGCAAAGTAATCAAGAAATCTGCACCTCTGACCATCTTAATTTGGAAGCACATGAAAAATACCATCCAAACAAAGGACATTATTGAAAACAATAGCAATATTGATAGAAATCAATTAAGAGAATGATTACAGTCATTCCATGATATTGACAGCAATAAGTAAAAGGCCAGAGCAACGATATTTTAATAGAAAAGCTGAAGAGAAACAACCGAGTTAAAGTCTTTCTAGGATCAATTGTCAACACTGGAGGTTAGGAAAGTGCTGACACATGCTAGATTGCATCTACTCAGGAGCATTCAGAGCTGATTATGGAGCAAAATTAAAATTATTCCCCAAGGTACACTGAGATACATCAACAAATGGCAGAAACAAGGTGACACCGGAGACATCATAATTTTTGGCCAAACATTGGCTGAAGATTAAAGTTACTGTGACCTTAGGCAGACTATCTTGAAAATATATCCATAGTTGAATAGTGAAGGCAATATTGAAGACTGTGAATATGCAAGATTGTACCCTTAAATGGTGATTAAAGGTGCAGTAAACAAGATACTTGTTCCTCTCTGACAGTGAAGCAAGAACAAAATTCTTTAAATGTAGCAGTATCATCCAAAGTCAAACACATCCAAATGGTAAAAGGTTAAACTAACTGGCCAAAATGGCTTAAGCATAACCTTGAACCAGTAAGTAACCAGCACTGATCCATAAATAAAACTTACTTATCCACAATAGAAAACAAATAAAAATATAATACTCAAACAGTGATAATAGAGACTGTACTAAGGAAACATATCATAAAGTTATGTTAGACAAGACACTAAACAAATATACACAAGATGTGTTAAAAATAATATCAACTTTCAAGTGAGATGTGTCATACTAAGTAGAGATGTTGTATTATATATAATATTTAATTTTCAATAAATAATTACTAAATATATGAAAAATTAGGAAGGTGATTAATATACTGAAGGGAATAAATACAAATAACATAAACTGCTTTGTTATGGCCCCATAGGTTGGAGAAGACTTCAAAGAGAATATCAGAAAATCTTGAAAGCAGAAGGAGAAAAAATTACTTATTTTGCATAAGACAATCCTAGTTTTATTAGCCTGTTAGAGTACTATAACACATACAACAGACTGGATTTATTATATTTATATTGGATTTATACTGGATTTATTTATATTTATATTGCTTTAGCAATATAAATTTATTTTTCCATAGTTCTGAGGCTGAGAAGTCTATGATCAAGTTGCTAACAAATTGATTTTTGGTGAGGAATCTCTATGTAAACATATGTGCAGCTAAAGAAGCATTGAGAATAATACACATTGTATTGCATATAACAAAAAAAAGATAATGTAATATATATCATATAATAGATATCTTTCTATTTTTTTAAAATATTTATTCATTTATTTTGTAGAAGAACTGGGTTGTAGACCAGAAGTATGAGGGGAGGATATAAGAGGATTCATCCGGACAGAATTGGGAGCAGAACAGTTGGGTTTACTGAAATACACTGCTAACGGAGACAGTGGGTGAAATAGGCGAGGTCTGTTGAGCCATGTGTGGGTTGGCTCCCTGGCTAGGGATCATACTCAAGCCGCAGTGGTGATAGCACTGAGACTTAACCCCTAGGTCACTAGGGAGGCCCTATACCTTTCGATATAGCTATATAGCTGCATTTAGTATATTTTCGTAAGTTATATTTTCATTTTAATTAATTAAGGTTAATTAAATAGATTAGAGCCCAACATCCATGAAATAAGACTAATTACAGAGAGAAATGAAAAATGAAACAATTATTGTTTGAGACTTCAATATGCCCACTTCCAACAAATGAAACAGAAGAAAAGAAATAGAAGAGTTGTAAATATCATAAATTTGGTAAAAATAAATATCTATAGTACACTTCACTCTACAACAGCAAGATATACATTTTTTTTCTCATGTGCACATAGAATATTCTACAGGAAACACATTATGCTAGGATATAAAACAAGTTTCAATAGTTTTTTTTTTTAATTTAAAAAAATACAAAGCATGTTTTCAAACATGATATAATTAAATTATAATTTAAAAACAGAAGAAAATATATGACATTAAGAAGTAGAAGAAAATTAATTGACACACATTCCTAAATAATTAATGAGTGAAAGAAAAAATTGCATGGCAAATTAGCAAATGTTTTGCTATGAATTAAAATAAAATCACTGGATACCAAAATGTAGCCAATGAAGCTAAAGAAATCAGACAATAAGAAACCTAGAGGGAGGTAATTTTTATAATATTTTCTAAATGAAAACTGTCTGATGGAGAAAGACAAATAGTGTATGATTTAACTCGTGTGAAATATACAGAAACAAGACAAACTAACCAATGTAAGTAAACAAAAATAAACAAATGAGTTGTGAGGGAAAAAAAAATGGTGGTTACCAGAGAGGAAAGGGGTAGGAGGGATAAAGGGGATCAATTGCTGGTGGTGAAAGAAAATCAGATTTTTGGTTGCAATTATAATGTAGTACATATAGATGTAGAATTATAATGTTGTACACCTGAAACCTGCATAATGTTTTAAGCAGATATTACTTCAATATTAAAAAAAAAAGTTAGAAAGATAATAGTAAATGAAACTCAAAGCAAAATAAATAAATAAAAACAGTAATATAGAATAATGGAATAAATGAAATACAACAGGAAAACAATAATGAATATCAATGAAACAAAAAGTGATACGTTGAAAGTATCAACAAAATTAATAAATGTTTAACTAGGTTATTCACCCAAAACAACAAAAAAAAACAAGACTCAATTACCAAATATGAAAGGAAAAAAGGAGTTTTACAGAGCTTAAGGAATGAAAAGATAATAAAACACCATAAATATGTCTTAGCACAGAAAATAGATAAACTAAATGAACTGGACAAATTCCTAGAAAGCAAAAATATAATAAAAAAAATCTCAGTTATAAAATGTATAATATGTGAAGGAATATACAAAGTAAAAAAATGAAACCATTTATAATTGTCCCCAAATGAAAAGTTCAGGCTCATGGCATTAGTGATAAATACCAATTCCTCACAATTTTTTTTAAATGAAAAGAACACCTTACTATTCATTCTACAAATTCAAAACTAATACCAAGCCAGTCTAAGAACCTACAAAAATAAAATTAGAAACTAATATTTCCTGTGATTATAGAGGCACAAATCTTCCACAAAATCCTAAAAGTAATCCCAGCAAGATATTAATAGGATTATACAACATGAAGAAATGGGGTTTATCCAAGGACTGAAAGATTGGTTAAATTTAAGAAAATCGATCAAAGTAGAACATCATATAAGTAGAATAAAGGATTAGAAACTATATGATCATCTCTATTGTTGCAGAAAATGTGTTTGGCAAAATACACCTTTTTTTTTTTTTCATTATAAAAATACTCAAACTAAGAATAGAAGGGAATTCCCACAACCTGATTATGGGTATATAAGAAAATCCCACTACTAAAGTTATGCTTCAAGGTGAAAGTAAAAGTTTCTCTTTACTATCAGGACCGAGACAGGATGTTTTCTCAGCCTCATCTGTGCAACATTGTAGTGGAGATTCTAGCCAGTGCAATTTGTCAAGGAAAAGAAAGAAAATAAAAGACATGAGACAAAGAATATTGAATCTATTACCCACGTAGAATTAGATGTCTCCCAGAAAGAAAGGAATTAAAAAGTTGTGATCAAATGGATAGGTATCCCTCCTTCATTGACTAGAATATAATATTGATGAAATGGCTATACTCTCCCAAATGACTTACAGAAGCAACAGAATCACCATAAATATATTCACTGCTAATTTTGGCAGAAAATGTCAAATTGATTCTAAAATGCATACACAAATGCAAAAGATGCACAATAGTTAATATATTCCCATTAAAGAAAAACAAAAGTGGGAGGGAAACAACTGTTCAGACTGGATTGTACTGGTATAAGGACAAACACATAGATCAGTGGAATAGATTTGAGTATCTAGAAATAAATACTTACATTTATCATTAAGTTATTTCAATAGTTGTACCTAGTAGGTTCAATTTAAACAAAAATGTGTTTTCAAAAAGCAGTGTTAGCATAAATGGACATACACATTGGGGGGGAAAAAATCTGGACTTTTTTTTAAGACTTATTTATTTAGGCAATACAAACTGGGGTGTAAGCCAAAGGTGTGGGGGGTGAGAGGATTCATCAAAGACAGAGTGGGGAGCAGAACAGGTAGATCTACTGAAAAATACAGTGCTGAGGGGAGCAGTGGGCAATACAGGAGAGGTCTGCTGGCCATTAGGTCAGCTCCCTGGCCAGAGATGTAACTCTTGCTGCAGTGGCTGGCAATCGCTTAATAGTGCTGAGACAACCCATTGTACCACCCGGTCACACCTTATATATACATTTACTCAAAAATGTGTCATAAACCAAAATGTAAGAGCTAGCATTCTAAAACTAGGAAGTAAACATATGAGTAAGTGATGGTGACTTAAATTTAGGCACTTTTTTTTTTTTAGATATCACATCAAAATCACAAACAACAATGGAAAAATAGATAAAATGGGCTAAGTCTAATTAAAAAAAAAAAAAAAACTTCTGTTCTCAAGACAATACTTCCAAGAAAATTAATAGATAATACACAGAATTCTACTATTTCAAATCATACATTTGAAGGGAATTGTCTTCAGAACATATCAGCACTTAAAGTGAAATGTTAAAATAACAAGTAGCTCAATTAATAATTGGGAAAGTAAACGGAAAAGACATTTCTTCATGAAAGATTTATAAAAGGCCAATAAGTACAAGAAAAGATATTCAAGATCACTAGCCACTAGAGAAATGTAAATCACAATGAAACACCACCCTAAAAGGATCCTACATCAAAAAGACAGACAATAATAAGAGAATGTAGAGATTAGTATCCTCACTCATTGCTGGTGAAATGTAAAATGGTGAAGGCACTACAGAGACCTCTTTTGGCAGTTCTTGAAATTTTAAACAGAATTATTTGATACAATAATCAGTTTCGCTCCCAGGTATGCCAATAGGAATGAAAACATATGGCCATCTATAACTATTATACGGGTAGTCATTGCCACATTCTTCATCATAACCCAAAGGTAGAGATAATTTAAATGTCCATAAACTGTTTAATGAATTAAAACTAATGTGATATATCTATACAACAGAATATTATGTGGCTATAACGACAAATTAAATACTCAAGCATTTTAAAATATGGATGAATCTTGAAAACACTATGTTAGGTCTAAGTATCAACAAATACAATATAACATATGACTACACTTTTGTGAAATTATGCAGAATAAGCAGATTTTAAAGACGGAAAATAAATTAGTGGTCGCCTAATCTTTCTTGGATTAGGATGGTGGATAGCAATGGGAAGTAATAGTTAATATGTATCAAAATTATCATGAGGGTGATAAAATGCTCTATAATTATGTTGCAGCAATCATTGCCAAACTGCTATTATATCAAATACAATGAAGTTGTACACTTTGTGTGAATTCTAAGATATGCTATTATATCTCTATATATGTTAGCAATTTATAAATAAAATCAGAATTTTAATATAATTTCTTAGAAACATTTTAATGAAAATCATTCTGGAATAGAATAATATTAATTAACTAAATTTATTCAATTGTAATAAGCATTGAAAAATAAATAGTACAGGTTTTGGACAGCATTCTAAATGTCAGAAATGTCTCTTTAATTCAGTTTCTGAAAAGTGTTTTTTTATTTTCCTGATACCAGGATTCTACAAATTCTCTGAACTATAATGTGCACATTATATCTTATTTCAAATACCTTATGTCAGTCCTTCCATTTACTTTTACTCTCCGATAGGAACCTCTTCAATCCTCCAAAAATAAGATAAGATTTCATATTTTTAAGCAAGCTAAAATGTTAAGATTACAAAACAGCTTATCGCACTTCCACTGTATTTTTAACAATGTGAATACCATACTTCTGGAAACAACAGGGGCTCAAAAAAATCACAATGTGGACCTTAAATCTCTACAGCATATCATGTGGCTATTTCTTTTATTAATATCTTTCGACAGGGAAACTGCCTCTCTTCTCAGTTGTTTAAACTATAGAGGTACACTGTTCTAACTCTTTAAAAGATGTCTTTTCCTCGTTGTGTTTTTTATTTCTCCATGTTTTCCTTTCATCGTCTTTTTCCACAAAACTTTGAAGTTTCTGCTGACTCCTCTGCCACTCAGAGTTTATTTTGGGACTTTAATATCCCTTGCTCCATCTAAAAATGTTTCAGTTTCTTCCATCTTTTCTAGGATTTATGGTCTTAGAGATAATTTCAAAACTACAGAGCAGGGAAATGCTGATTTTCATTTGATTTGTGTCTATATATATTTTTAAATTCAGCAAATTTTGCCTATTACCAAATCTTCTTCTTCTTCTTCTTATTTTTTTTTCCCCAGAAACTGTAACCAGTCACAAGCATCATGATAGCTAACGCTGAAATCTCCTGGGCACTGTGATAAATAATTCCTAAAGATGCCATCATCAACGCTTCCATTCCTGATGCTGATCCCTTCTCTCATCAACAGAACTTATCTTTCCTCCCTCTCATATGCTGACGTAGTCTTGATTTATTTTTATCAACAGAATGTAGTAAAATTTACATGTTTTAAAAGAGTATATTCATGAAAAGATGTTTGGTAGAAAATCAGTAAAGTTGAAGAGTAATGGACAAAAAAATCACATTGATGTTTTCTCCAAAAAGGGTGAGTTTTCATAGCAAATGCCAAAATATAAAGTTAGGAAAACTGGTCTCTCTTGATATTATGGGTTGTTATTTGTTAGCTATATGTAATAATAACCATTTTTAATCTAGCAAAGAATAGTAACAATAAAGTTGTCTATTGGTTTTAAATTTGATGATTGCTAGTACAGATATGAGATAAATAATAGACATGGACAGACAGACAGACAGACAAAAAGACCAACAGAGATACAGAGCTATCTAAACTGATGGTTAACAGAGAGGAATTGCATGGTGGTGGATAGAAACTAGACTTTTGGTGGCTATCACAATGTAGTAGTATATAGAGATGTTGAATTACAATGTTGTATATCTGAAGTCTATGTAATCTTCTAAATCAATGTTACTTCAATAAGATAAAAACATAAATTAGAAAATTAAAAACAAAGCAAAATATTAAGGCAATATTACAAATAATATTGGCTAAATAAATGAAATAGAGAATAGAAAATCAGCAATTAATATCATTGAATCAAAATGATACATTTAAAATATTAACAAAATTAGTAGATACAGATGTCTGTGACTGAGGGCAGAGCATGGTAACTCAAGACAGGGAACCCCAGGGAAAGTCTATAGGCGCTGCAGACTAGCTAGTTAACAAATTCAGTGTAGTGCATGAGTATTCTAAGACTTTCTTGTTAATTCAACTTGGGACCTGAAAATTAAAAATCAGGAGTGAAATCTGAAGTATCCCCTATTTATACATTTATGGAGCTTCTATTAAATTTAATTATGTTTTTAATTATGTTTTAATTAAATTTGAAAAGGAAGAATAACTCTTACTAGTAGGCATATTAATTATCAGTAGTCTTTTAGCAGATATTAATAGTAATGACATTGAAGACAGGTAATAAATGGTCAATAGTGAGGAAGACAGGCATTAGGACAGAGATTTATGAAACAGGTAAATAATTAATGGTCTTAAACCAAAGGCATGAGGCAAAAATTTGCATATATAGTATAAATATATGTATATTTGACACAAACATAACTTTTATTTATATACATATTTGCATCTATTTATTTATTACACATATATATTATTTATATTTATTAAACTACAATATATAATAAAATAGCATGTTTTATAATACAATAATATGATTATATGTAAATGTGTATGTGTGTATGCACGTACATATATATATAAATACTAAGAACCTGTGAAGTGTTTAAGGATAGTAATAAGAAATCAAAATCAATATATGAGGTATATGGATAAAAATTCAGGATGTACAACAAAGCAAATATGGCAAGTTTACTAAATTCCATAAATGTCACAGAGTAAATCAAAGGGAATATCTACTTGGGTAAACTTAGTATTTTAGAAGAAAGTAAATGATACAAAAGTTGGAAACTAACCTCTTAGGTACCAGGTAGGGGGTTGGCTTAGCTGAGAATCGATATGCTTAAAAATTGGGATGCAAAATAGGAAACCAATTAAGCTTAGATATAGCAGTAAAAATGAGCATATGTTGATATTGTTATTAATTTGATTAACTATATCCCAAAGTTCATTTCATAACTATACACATGAGATCAGGTTGTCTGGAATGGGACTGAACCACTAGAATTTATTCTCTCCCTCCCACTGAAATTTAATTACCATAGTTCTATTTTTAGCACTTGGACAAGGGGTCACACTTATCAGATTTAGAACAAATCATTTTATACACATGTATATACATATGTGAATTATTCACATCTGAATTACAGCGAAAGTTGTTTAAAATCACAGCAAATTAGCATACTGCTGTCCAGATATCAGATGATGTCTCAGTTTTAGAATGTAAAAAATATAATACAATGAATACTAATTAAAATATGCACATTGGTAAGCACTTTTGAGTTTCCATTATCATATTTTCATAGGATAGGGGGTTAAATGTTCAGTGAGAAGAAGATGGCAGACTTTCCATCCAAGAAAAGTCTCCAATAGTGATAACATTTTAACAATTTTTTTAAGATTTTTTTTAAGATTTATTTATTATTTATACAAGTTGGGGTAGAGGCCAGAAGCATGGGGCGGCCAGAGGGCTCACCAGAGACAGAGTGTGGAGCAGAACAGGCAGATCAGAAATACACTGCTGAGGGGAGCAGCGGGCGAAGCAGGAGAGGTCTGCCACGCCATGTGGGATTCTCCCCGGCCGGGGGTCGAACTCGCATTGCGAGCTGCCAACAGCTCCACAGCGCATCACTCAACTGCTGCGCCACCAGGGAGGCCCCAAGATTTATTTATATATATATATATATATATATATATATATATATAAAAACTGAGGTATAGGCCAAGGGTGTGGGGAGGTGAGAGGATTCACCAGAGACAGAGTGGGGAGCAGAACAGGTGGACTGAATTAAATACAATGCTGAGAAGAGCAGCAGTCGAGACAGGAGAGGTCTGCTGTGCCATATGGGAAGCTCCCTAGCCAGGGATTGAACTTGTGCTGCAGTGGATGCTGATATCTTCATAGAGCTGAGCCTTAACTCCTTGCGCGACCAGAGAGGCCCAACAAATTTTTTTAATTGTAATATTTGACATATGTAATAAACTAAATAAAACATAGAACTAGTGTTTGAAACAGTGTAACCCATGTGGTATGTAGAGAATATAATCAAAAATATTTTTCAAGAACTTTCTCAGCAATCGACTGCCTAGCTTTTATTTACTAACATCCTTCATATCAATCTTTCCCCCCATTTGTGCACATTGATATTAAAACATGGCACAGTATCTGGCTGACCAACTATTAATAGTGCATTCCCATAATTCATGGAATTATAGTTTAATTTTCATAATGTTTTTAATAAATATAATCATTTGAGAGTAAAATATTTACATGGTTTATCAATGATATGAAAGAGGTGTAACTTACTGCAAATGTTAAAGATGAGAATATTAATTCCTAAGATAACAGAGGAAAATATATGGAGAAGATATCATTTGGATCGGATTGGATTGGGAAAATTATTTAATAAAGAGTTAATGAATGGAGTTTTTCGAAGCAGAAGTAGGACAACAACTTTTAGCCTATGGAAATATTAATATGAGAAAAGGTGTAGAGTTGGGAAAATTCAGGGCCTATAATAACAATCATTCTGATATAACTGAGAACAGAAGATAAATGTATATGATTTGGAGAAGAATGAAGATATTTCAAAAAAAATTTAGAAAAATGGACTCAGCAGATTATGGAGGGTTTTTAATTGCCCTCATACAAAACAATGAGAAATAGAATGTCAGTGACGATATTTTACTAAAGTATTAATATGTATGTGGCTGTGCTTTAGAAATCCTGCAAAGAAACTCCATGATGCATGCTGTGTGTAGTGACACCATTCAGTATTAAGGTGCCTGCAACCATGATGTGATGGGTTTGTGAGTTTTATTCTTCATAAAAATCTCACATGAATATGCTGGCAGCTTTAAGAGCACATGTATTTCACATGAATACTACATAGACACATCTATTTCTTGTAATTACAGATGAAAAGAATAGCTAATCAGAATATTTTTAATTTTATCATAATCTAATGAACCACAGTGTATTGTATTTCTTGTTAAAAGAAAGCGTTTCAATTTTGTTTTGTACTCAGACACTGGGGGACTTAGATGGTGTAATCCCAACCCGGGTCATATTAAAACTACTGGCTTAGAAATGAACATTGGCCAAAAGTCATTAGAAATGGATAGCTGTTTAGTGGTGTGTGGGAAATGAGTTGATGGTTACAGTCCAGTTCCTACTTAACAGGTGTCTACCTCATAAAAAGCATCATCATAATCAGCACTTATTGGCACCCTTATCATCAGCGTTCGGAGAAAAGCCAAAATTTAAAACTGCTTTATCTTCTTTGCGTGGGGAGCTTCCCTTCAACTTTTGTATTGACTCTATGTTTTCCTTCTAACAGTATTATTTTCTGAAATGAATTTAGTGCCTAAAAAGTCATTGCTAAGTACTGCCATTGACACTTTAGATAGAGAGTAAACTTATTTTAGAAAATAATATTGTTAGAAGGAAAAAGTGGCATCATTATAAAAGGTTGCTTATAATGAGAACATTTGAAGAGGTACCCTTCCAAATCAGTAGTTTTAAAGATAGACATATGTTCCCACCACAGGTACCTGTCCTATTGCTTGAACACCAGAAGAAAATTCATTACTTAACACCATTAAAGAATCACGCTCTAATGTAATCATGATTTACAGGGTGAAATCCACAGCTTTACTCGGTGTTGTTTGATTGTGCTTTTGGATGCTGCTCAGTGGAAGAAGAATTTGCTTTCCCATGATTGCTAACTTGATGTTTTCCATATTTTATGTTTTAAATATGAATCTTTGCTAAATGGAAACAAGAAATATTAAAACAAATTCATTTTCACTAGAATTATTGAAAACCTTCGGCTACTGGATAAGATGGTGCTAAAATTAATCTTTTGCACAAAGCTATGTTAACAAATACCATATTTTATAAACATTCCATTATGCAGAATTTATACTTGATTTTTCTCGCTTAGAAAAGATGTGTACAGTGATGGTGGTAGGAATTAATTAACTCTGCTTAAGTGATTTAATGTGATATTTCAGGCAATGTTGCAGTGTAACTTTTGAGAACCATGAGGCAATAAACTTGGATGTATGCCAATTTTTATTATATTATATTTTTGTTGACCTTTCAATTTATAGACAAGAGAATAAAATTACCTCCATTAACAAGAAAAGTGCATATATCTTTATTAGATAGAAAATTAAAAAAAATCAAAGTTAATTCAAAAACATCTATATTTACAAGAGGTCTTAATTCTTATACAAGAAGCATAGACATAAGAAATTCTCAGATAGGATTAATATTATAAATCATATTTAATTGATAACTTCTTAATATATATAACTGATCTTAACTGAGTGTTTTCAACAGAGAAAATATCTAAAGTATTCAATAATATAAAGAAAAGGTAAAGCATTTTGACTATAAAATATCAAATGTATAAATGCTTGTGGAACTATAGTTTTAAAATACAGAAACACATAATTTCTTTCTGGAATCCCCTCATTTCATACTGCTTTATATTATCCCAACGTTTTGTATACAAAAATATTTTTTAAGGACATGAGATTGAATATTACACACAAATTGATATTTTAAAGTAAAGTTCTAAATATTGGCTTAATTTTTGACATTATTGCTGTTGGATTAATTATACAGGGCCTCCCTGGTTGTGCAGTGGTTAAATGCTGCGCTGTGGAGCTGGGGGCAGCGGCGATGCAAGTTTGATGCCCGGCCGGGGAGAATCCCACATGGTGCGGCAGACCTCTCCTGCCTGGCCCGCTGCTCCCCTCAGCAGTGAACTTCAGTTGATCTGTCTGTTCTGCTCTCCGTTCTGTCTCTGGTGAACCCTCTAGCCGCCCCACGCCTCTGGCCTCTACCCCAGCTTGTATGCATAAATAAATAAATCTTTTTAAAAAGATTAATTATACACATTTATATAATTTGAGAAATAAAGAATTTCAAATTATCTCATTTGTGAATGAGAAAACAAATCCCAAGATTACAAGGCTACTGAAGAGGCAAAATAAGTGTTTGTATTTATGGTGGCCACCATATAATAAACATGAAGACTTTTCAAAAAATATCACAATAAATACTTTGAGTGATTTTATGCACACACTTATAATACTCAGTGATAGGAAAAGGATGAACTCCTGCCATTGTGACCACATGTATGAAACTAGAGAAGATAAACTCTTAACACCTGATTGCAACATTGAGGCAAACAAAGGGGAAGGGTAGTAGGGAGGGTGTGTGGGAAGGAAGTGACCAAATAAAACATGGTGAATTGTTGGGACACTGGCGGTGGGCAGAGTGTGAGAATATGCATATGGAGAGGTTTGAACCTATAACTCCTAAAGGAGACTCCAAGATGTAAGCCTACTTTAGTGCAATAAAAATAATTTGTAAAGCAAAAAAAAAAAAAAAATCATTTTCACACTTTCAACATTATCCTTAGTCTGTGACTAGAATTTCCTAACTTTATAAAGATCAAGCTCTCCCTTATCCCTTAGACAACTTATCTAAAAGTCTAGATATCTAGAAAAAGTTGAGATGTTTACATTGTATGTTCTAATTTTGGTGTGCATTAAAAAAATTCTATTTGAAACTTTCTTAACTGAACTATAAATGTCCTAAGGATCCTAGTAGTGGGTCATGAATTCTTCCAGAAAACCTTACTTTGAGTTCTGACTTAGCAGAAATTCAACAAATGTATAGAAATTTTATATTGAATTGAAAAATAAAAAGATAGGCATTTCCCCAAAAAGTTATAGGTAGTATTATACATAGAAACAGATAAACATAACTCATTTGGCTTTAATATTATTCCTAGGAGCAAGATAGAAAAACATTTGCCATTTACTCTTAAATAATAAAAAAAAATATAACTTAAAGATATGTCTTTAAAAACTAGGAGAATGAAACTTGTATAACATCCTGTTTTGTGATTGGTACAGATTATCTCTTTTTTTCTGGCTTTCTTTCCTTCTCTCTCATTCTCTCACTTGAAAGGAATACACTGGAAATGCGATTTCATTCTCTTTTTTTCTGGCTATGGTTTCATAATCAATTTTAGAAATATTATCTTTGTAATTTTTAAGTTCAACATAGGAAAAATATTCTGAACTCTTAGTATGTTCCCATGTTTTGCCCTATTGCACAAAATGCTTCATAAGAAACTTTTTCTGATTATCACAATTCTATTCATTGCACAGTTAATGTAACACTAAATATGATACTACTTATTTGAATTCATGTGCGAAACAAAAACAAACAGCATAAAAAGCCCTTTGATAATTAGTTTAGACAGATGGAGTTTCATAATGCATAAAGAGACAAAGAGAAAATCTATAATTAGTAGGCATTATAAAGCTGAAGTATAACAATATTGCCACAAAGTTAGCAAGATCACAGATAAGAAAAAGAAAAAAAGTATTCATTTAGTGATGTGCAGTTTTTTATTCTCTTCGAACTTTTAAAATTTTGTATAATTAACATCCCTATTTCCATCTGAAGGTCATTTTAGATTTGGTCATTGCCAATCTCTGACAGTTTCAAAAGTCGAAATTGTGTCAAGGGAGGTTAAAGGTAACTCAGCAAAATGGTACATTATGAAACACTTTAAATTCTTCAGGTTTGTTTTGGTCTCTACCCAGCACACCTCAAAAGGCACCATGCATTGTTATCACAGCAGTATATCCTGTGACTCCTCAAACATTATCACCACCTGTCAAATCTGGCATGAAATAGCCTGCAAGAGTTTTATGTTGATTTTAAGGAATTAGAAGCATCAAGCATGTTATTTATTCTGGGTTTATCTTCAGTGATGTGCGCTGTTACCAGCAGTACTGGATTACATCCTGAACAATCTTTTCAGGATTGGCTGCTGAAGTATTATATTGTTGTCTGGATTAAAGTTGTCTACATTCTGCGCCAAAATTTACTACTTTAGCAGGACTTCAGAATGTTAATTTCAGTTGATAAGAAAATACCATTTGCATAAACTAGGAGATTTGTTTTGAACATTTGTTCTTTAAATATTTATGATCTCTAGTATGTAATCATGTGTTTTTCTTTGTTTTTTTGTTTTTTTTTTTTTACTTTTCTAAGTAATCTTTGTGAAACCTATTTATATTGGTGTGTAATACTTACAAATGTGAATAAAATTACCAGGAGATAAATTAAAAAAACAATAATCTAGCTTCTGACACTTACTTAACAAGGCCATCACCCCAAATTAACACAATTTAACATCTTTGTACTTTATAAATTTAAAGAAATAGTCTCATCTCTCTTTTCTAGTTAAAAAAAAGATACTTATAGGTTTGATTTATTTTTGTTAATGAGTAATGAAAGTCTATTCTGCAAGTGCACAAAACTACTAGAGTAGAAATTTTGCAAAATAATTTTTGTCAGTGAATATTTGACAGAAGCAGTTTCAAAAGTTTCAAAATCTTGAATATCAAAAAGTAAAATAAATTTCTGGAGTGAGGGCTGGACTAGTACAATTGGAGAAGTAAAAAGAGAACAAAGCAGACACCTGGAAGCAAGAATGAAAGTCTGAGGTAGATAGGTTCTTCACAGAGACTCTGCTCACTTTCCTCCTCTCTGAGAGCTATTTTCTCCAAACCCCACTGAAATCTTCAGCAGAGGCCACCATCCAGCCAAGGTCAGACATAGTTGGACCACTGATTGATTAGCAGTAAATCTAGGTCTCATTATTCTCAGGGAAAATTAGTAACTGAGGTGAGATCAATTACTATACATTTTTTAAAGGATTTATTTATGCATGCATGCACGCAAGAGCTGGGGGTGTAGGCCAGAGGTGCAGGGGTTGAGAGGATTCACCAGAGACAGATTGGGAGCAGAACAGGCTGAAGGGAGCAGCGGATATATTTGGAGTTTTAAGTCTACCTATGGCCTCCCTTTAAGAGTAGATAATAGAATAAGTATATTATGTATGATTTTATAACATTCAGGACTAGTGGGTTATAGATCATATTGGTAATTTATTTGGCTTTTGCAGTAATCAGAAACTATTTGAATTAAAAGTGCATTTTAAGAGTGCTGACTCAGAAACATTGTATAATGTGTCCGTTAAAGTAGTTAGCTGAAGGGGAAACCATTTAAGCAAGGGTGGCTATAACCCCTTGGTGGCCTAAGTAAGCAAAGTGAAACCAAGCTAGAGTCAGTGTGAGCATAAGAATCACCAGTTTCAAATGGGCCTCCCTGGTGGCAAAGGGGTTAAAGTCAGCTCTATCAAACTATCTGCCACCACTGCAGCATGAGTTTGGTCCCCGCCCAGGGAGCTTCCCACATGGCACAGCAGACTTCTCCAGTCTTGCCTGCTGCTCCACTCCCTAGTGTAGTTCAGTAGATCCTCCTGTTCTGCTCCCGCCTGTTCTGTCTCTGATGAATCTTCTTACCCTCCACACCTCTGGCCTACACCCCAGTTCTTGTATGCATAAATAAAAATAAATCTTAAAAAAAAAGAAAGAACAACCAATCTCAATCAGACAACCAGCTTTCCTTAAAAAGACAACTACGTTAAGCTATAACCAATCAAATAATTTCCTTGCTTTGCTTTTGCATCTTTTCTAAAAGTCTTGCCTAGCTCCTGTCAGCGCAGTGCACCTAACCATTTTTGACTCGGTGCTTCCCATGTCAAATACATATGTTTTTCTCCCAAAAAACTATAAATTATAATATGCTTCAGTTTATATTTTAAAATTAGTAATCTCTGTTCTCCAACAAACTTCTTGTACAATATTGGGAAAATGACTCACACTTTGATTTTATATGGCCATTGTGAGTATTAACTTAGCGATGGGTATGCATGTGTGACCTGGGGCTGTAGTTTATATGTGTTTTAGTTAGAACAGAGTCTGAAACACCAGTGCTCATTTTATCTTGTGTAATTATAAATATTCACAAACATAATCAAAAATTTAACTTTATTTCTTTCATTTAGGTGATACAGTGTTCTAAAATGTCAAAGATTGCTTTTCATACACAACAATAAAGTATTATTATTCATTTGTAGTGTGACATTTAATGCATTATCCACACCCTTATGTGTATGGTACCCTAAATGGGTATAAAAAGAAAGAATATTTTATAACACAATAGGAAAATAAGTAGTTGTTTCCTAATTGAAAATACCCAGGGAAAAATATCAATAATGCTTAGTGTCTATTTAGGAACTTCATTGACTCCCAGTTTCCTTCATTGTATAATGTGTCTTTGGATCATATTCGTCTTCCCCACCTCTTTTCAATAATGTGTATCAGATTTCTCTCCTTGTGGAGCTGTCATAAAATTGCTGATATTTACACATATATTCAATCCTTAATGGATTTTTTTCATTAAAAATCCTTTTATTTTGAAGCAATTTATCCTCATTCTTAAAATAAATCTCAAAATAGGCTTTTCTGAATAGAATATACAAAATTAATATCAACAATCTATGATGTATTTCTTTCCCTACCTATACTTTTTATAGCTGAAAATCAGATAATATTTTAGATGAGATTTGGTTCAAAATTGTTACACCAGATGCAATTTACCTTTTAACCTTAAGTCTTTCAATATCTCTCTTTCATTACCTTATTCCTCTACTGGTGAAGTATGGCAGATAAAAATGTCATTTCATTTAAACAAGAGAACATTTACAGTTAAAAATACTTTCCATCCCCACTTTTACATTTGCAATGAAACTAGTAAAAATATAAACATAGTTGTAAGGGGAAGTCATATATAGCTACTGATTTGTGAAACAACCCTTTCCCCTCCTTTTTTTCAAAGCACTGTTTTCTTGCTGATAGTTTATTCTTTCATCCAAAAACAGCTCTTACATTCATTATGCATTTCACCCTTTTACTATGGCCAATGACTTTTCACATACTACAATTTTGCCCTCATTTCCTCATCCAAACATGACCGCCCTCTCCCCTAGACACACTCTATTTTAGTGCCATGCCATGTCAATACATCAATCACCATTTGCACCATCGATCATGCAGTTATGCAGCAGTTGGATGACATCTGCCATAACACCCTTCTGTGCTACAATAATGCACTTGAATTTTGATGCAAGAAGATATTGGTTTTCAGACTAGTAATCAATCACAGGATCTTTTCAAGGGGGATACCTTGGAAATATAATAGAGTTAATCACATATTCTAGGGTATGTTTGGCCATGAATACAACAAAATTTCATCTCGTAGACTACTATTAAGCAATTAAATACAATTTATAATGACCCTAACAGCCAGTGTCACATTAGTTATACCAAACAATGTATCGCTTTTTCAACTTTAGTCCTATTTGCCATAATTTCAATTTCTATGATTTCATTTTTATATTGTTTTAGCAAGGCTTATAATATTCTGACATCCAAAGCATAAAGATAAAGAAACTTTATCTTTACTATTCTTCACTCTAGTGCAATTTAATGTAAGTATAATTTTATACAGTCATATTTTCTGTACATTGTTGTGATTTCTGGCATATAGAAAAATCTTTTTTTTTAAAGATTTATTTATTTATACATACAAGCTGGGGTACAGGCCAGAGGTGTGGGGCGGCGAGAGGGTTCACCAGAGACAGAGTGGGGAGCAGAACAGGCAGATCAGAAACACACTGCTGAGGGGAGCAGCGGGTGAGGCAGGAGAGGTTTGCCGCACCATGTGGGATTCTCCCTGGCTGGGCGTCGAACACGTGTCGCTGCTGCGGACAGCTCCACAGCGCAGCGCTCAACCGCTGCGCCACCAGGGAGGCCCTCAGAAAAATCTTAATATATCACAGTAAATGTGATAAAATATAAGGGAAATTTTGTAAATGGAAATTAAAATAAAATACTATATTTGATGGGAATTTTTAGGCTCTTATATGAGGTTGTATACTGAATGACCTGACACCTGTAAAGCCCATGCTAATTATTTTTACCTCTTAATATTTTATCATTTTATAAAATGTATTATTGCTGTATCGATGTATTTATTTCAAAAGATGAGTGCTACAAGACTAGGAGCAAACAGAAAAATGCTATTTGATTTGAGTTCCTACAAAACCTAGAAGCTTCGTGAGAAGATGCACTCTTCTTGAGGCAGGGCTCTATTGCTCTTACTGATGGCAGAAAATTTGAGAGAAATTATAGGTAGGTGTTTCCATGAATGGCTGTTTTATTACATTTTACTTTATAGAGAAAAGCACAGGCTACAGAGAGCCATGGAAGGAACAAGGAGAGGCTAACAGTTCAGATCCCAAGGTCAGCCTTCCTTTCTTAGGAATAGAAGTTCTATAGGGAGACTCCTCACACATCATTGGTGGGTATGTACACTTCTCTTTTTTTCCTATGGGAAAAAAAATATTGGATTGCCCAAATGTTAAAAATAGATCTACCATCTCATCTAGCAATTCCACTCCAAGGTAGCTACCCAAAAAAATGCAAAAACACTAATTGGGAGTAATATATGCACTCCTATGTTCACTGCAGCACTATTTACAATAGTCAAGTTATGGAAACAACCTAAAACCCCAATGGCAGAGACATGAATTAAGAAGATATGGTATACATACACAATGGAATACTATTCATCTATTCAATAAAAAGACAAACTTTTGCAATTTGCAACAACATGGACTAAACTGGAGGGGATTAGCCTAAGTGAAATAAGTCAGAAGGAGAAAGACATATACCACATGATTTCATTGATATGTGGAATACAGAGAAATAAAATAAAGGAACTGGCAATATTAAACTTAAACCTTAAAATATGACTAGAGAAAAGACACTAAGAGAGAAAGGAGGGGCAGAGGTAGGAATATAGTGGGGAGGGAGCACAGTGGGCAACACTAAAGGACCACTGCATTGGTGCTTTGGTGGTAGGCGTGGTGGGCTGGCATACAACTCTGAGTGAGCCGATTCTCCTAAATCATATGCATTATAGTAAACCAATGTTAACTCAATAAAACAAACAAAAAAAAGTAATCAGTATCATTAAGTTTTACATTAACTGAAGAAAAAGACGGTAAAATATTAAAGAAAAAAAATTCTACAGGGGAGAGTGGATAAAGATTCATACAGTCCACTTCTTGATCTGACAAAGATTTGTCATTTGGTGAAGGAAAATAGGCTTCTTAGTTAACAATTGCTACAGCAAGTTTTATATTTGGTAAAGGCTAGTGTTTTTAGATATCCTGATTAATTTGAATTTTGGATTTCTCTGAAAAGTTCGGTATTCAAAATTAGTTAATATATTAAAAAAACATTGAAGTTCTATATACAAAATATAATATTGCTTTGCAGGTTATCAACTTGTAACCTCTGATCCAATCCATACTGCTTTGGTATTTGGATTTAATTTCATGCATTAGGAAATATTTACTGATTTGCTCATTAATGACACTGACTTAATGATTAGTATCAATCTATTCAGACAATCCTTAAATACTGATGTACACACTTTTTCTCATATTTCCTTCCCTCTTTCAAGGAATAGACACCTAGTAACCTCATTAAATGTCCTCATCCTTCAAGGACTATTTTATGCATTACCAGCTCCATGAAACCTACTTAATTTTCTCTCAGAATTAACATTTTGTCTTTCTGTGTCCCCATAACTTTCACTATTCACTTCTCAAACTCAACTTATACTATCCTGCCCCGTTGTACCATCCTACAATAACACATTTCAGTAAAATAACTTTTATATTTAAAAATCTTCTCTAGCAAAGTAGCTTTGTGCTTTGTGAGGCAGTAATGAGTTATCCATGTGTGGTAACTAGCTTAGAACCCTTCTGTGTGTGTGTGTGTGTGTGAATTCTACATTTGACAGAATGTCTTTAGCTTAACTCTTATCTAACTAGACAATTATTTTAATTAATCGAATATTCTTTATAATATACACAATAAAGAAAAATATCCCTATGCATATATGTAAATACTGTAAGTCCCCACGTAATGTTCTGAATTAGTTCTTGGAAACTGTGACTTTCAAGGAAACATAAAAAAGAAGAAAAAAATCCCATAGACTAATTAATATAAGCAAGATTTAATTACTTAAGGTATGGGTTTGGTTCCCAAATCACCATCAATCTTCTAAGACCTAAAACTCTTCTAATACTCAATAATAATTTGCCTTCATCCATCCATTTATTTTCTAACCCACTGGCTTCAGTGTAGGGTCATGTGGTCACAGTCTATCTTTGCAGCTCAGGTCAAAATGTGGGAGCCTGATTGGACAGGCCATGTTTCCACTGCAGGGTCCACTTACACCCACACCCATACTCTCACTGTGTAACTGTGACACATTAATGAACCTTATATGTATATCTTTAGGAGCTGGAATGAAACCAAAGTCCCTGTAGAGAACTCAGGCAAACGTGAATTGAAAGTAAAATCTCCACAGACGTTGGCCTCTGATAGGAATATTTTTTTCCTCATCAATAAAATAATAACACATTTTTCAAAGACCTCTACATACAAACACAAGCACACACCAACTCTGTATGACCTGATCATTAAACAATAAAATACACTTTATCAAAATATATTTCCCATCTATTAATTGATGCTAAGGTATTTCAGGAGCATTATTCACATGACCTATACATTATATTTTTTTTAGAAATGACTCCCATTGTAAGGTTTATCTTCCCAAACCTGGTTCAGTCTTATTCACATATTCATTACTTCACTATCACAGCATGTGCCTATTAATGTATAACTAAGGATTTTCAAGAAACTGACAAGGTGAAACAACTTAAATCAAGAAGGTATCTTTTCATCAGTTTAGAAAAACAAAGATGATTTTGCTTTCAATAAGGATATGTCAATTTGGAGTATATAAAATTCAAGAATAGCTCAGGTTTGATCAAACTTGCAGGGTTTAGTGCTGAACAGACTGACCTGTAGACCAGAGAAGAATATGCTAAAAATCATCCTGAACCCTGTATCTATGTAAGTAGCATAGCACTTATAATTTTACACTGCAATTATTTTTCCATATGTTTATATCCTGCTTTGGATCTTCAGCTGTGCCTGAATATTCTTTATTTATAAGACCCCACTACCAAACTAAAATATAAGACTCCAGTAGTTACTCATTTCACTTCAGACTGAATGAATTTATAGCTGAATTAACATATGAATCAATGCAGACACTGTTTGATGGTCAGCAAAATTGTCAATCTTGACAATATCCTCACACAAATGAGCCAAGTTCTAAATTCTGCTCACTTTGCAATTAAAAAAAAAAAAGGAAATAATATGCATCCTAAAGCTTCCATTAAAAATATATTCAAGAACATATTATGGGATACTGCATGGCATATTTAAGAAAGACATTTATTTAAAGTGTTATTTCTTAACTTGGAAATACTTTGTCTGCCCCAGGAGACCTTTGTTAAGTCTGGAGACATTTTCTAATGCCAAAATTGGGCTAGCGTTCCATTAAATAGAAACCAGGAATGCTGCTACAAACCTTACAATGCACAGGGATGGCCCCTAAAACAAAGACTTTTCTTCCCCAAAAGTCCAAATTTCTGAGAAACTGATTTAGGAGGTTTATGAAGGAATATGAAAAACACAATATTTACTTGGTTGTAAAACAGAAGCAGAAAGCCATCTCTACTTTAAATGGTCACAGAAGGCTGACAGAAGAGGAGCACAAAAAATTGGGGCCTTGACTGTCAAGAATGTAAGATGATAGAAGAATGTAACATTTTCCGGAGAGAAAACATATGCAGTTATCGCCCACTTTTTGAAAATTTTGTTTCCACCACTTTGCTTTTAGGAAGACCTACATCAGTACCTTTTTTTTGTCAACTGAAAGAAATCTAAAGATTTCTAACATGAATATTTGGTAGCTATAGATAACTAAACATTTCCCCATCTCTTTATCTTCCATCTATTTATTTGCAAAATCACTCATATAGGTAAAATTAATATAAAGCTGACTATGTTATAAAATAATAAATAATATTCATGGTAAACATATACACATGTGTTATTTATAAGTATGTCAATGTTATTCTAAACTCTTTGTATTAAGGTACAAATTAGGGCAAATAAATTAGTAATTTTTTTTCAATTTTTTATTTTTATTTTTTAAAGATTTTATTTATTCATACAAGTGGAGGTATAGGCCAGAGGCGCGGGGTGGCGAGAGGGTTCACCAGAGACAGAGCGGGGAGCAGAACAGGCAGATCAGAAATACACTGCTGAGGAGAGCAGCGGGCGAGGCAGGAGAGGTCTGCCGCACCATGTGGGACTCTCCCCAGCCAGGCATCGAACTCGCATCGCTGCTGCCGACAGCTCCACAGCGCAGCGCTCAACCGCTGCGCCACCAGGGAGGCCCTAAATTAGTAAATTTGAGAGGTAATCATTCATTTTCAATATTTATTCTGAATAGTTTAAGCAGTATAGGAAAAAAAAAATCATCTGAATCAAGTAAAATATGCCAAGCATTTATTATTAGAGAATTAACACAATTTTTGAACATCATATATCAATTTTATGAAATGTAAATTTTTAGGTGTTTTTCTTTAGATTTAGCCAATGTTATAAATTATATAGCTAATAAGAGATGATTCACCTTGTGTCTAGTCTTAATTAGAGAAATCCAATGTTTATTTGACTTAGAAAAACTATTCCACTGAAATACAGTTGATTGATATATAGGAATATATCTTTAGTTGTAATAGTCAATTATATACTTGGCATTGAGGAAACAAACAAGAATGTGCTAATATGAAAACATTATTCCTTACCTTGTTTAAATATAAAATTTATATTCCGTTGGCAAGAATGTTATTATGCAAAATATCAATAAAATAAGCATATTGGAAACAGACTGAAAACTCACATTCAAATTTGGGATTCTCGGTGTTCTGATTTATGTAGATAATAACCAACCAGCTGCCTAAGGATTGTATGCATGATATGAGTTAATAGTAACATGAATGGAAATATCTAATTTTAACCTCTACTACACTGTGATACATTTGATATTTTAAAAATATATCAAAATATTATATTGCAAAAAACAATCTTAATGGTGGTGGATTGCCTTTTTTTTTTTTTTTTTTTCTTTTTGGCACTCTTGAAACCCAGATGCTAAGCACTGGAAGATATTTCTTCCAATAGCAGCATCTGGCGTGCTGGCAGACTCCATAAGCAATTTTGTTTTACAGCTTTAAAGCAGCTTCTGGGTCTATTACATGGTTAATCTGATGGGCTGTCTGGGCTGCGTTGTCCTCCTGGATGCCATATGCCAACAGCTAGAGAAGCAGTGAACTGTCTGCCCATTAGAGCTGCTATGAAGAGCACACCTGAAAAAATCAGCTGCAAAGAGTGTACTCCACTTCTGTTCAGCCATTGCAGTATCAATAATGGGTGACCTGGCTATACTAGCATTAAAAGCATGCCAAAAAATATTCAGTGTCCTCTGAGCACTAGAGAAGACTAGAAAAGTGTAAATAATAAAATATTCAGGAAATCATTGTATCATTTGATACTGAGACAAGTATTTGCAACTTTCCCCATGCAAGAGAAGGCGCATAAAATGAGGTGTAGAATTGTGAGGGTGAAAGACTCCTATTTGATTACTACTCTGTGGCAAATGGCTCATGAGAGGATGGATTCCCTGAGTGGTAGGGATTGTGTCTAAGTCGTTTTTTACATTCTCAGCATCTACCAGAATACATAAACATAGTAGAAAAGGAGTAAATGGCTTTAAATAAATAAAACTACACAGGCAAAGCTTCGCATTTTTGTGCTTCACAGATACTGTGAAATGCACATAGATTTTAGCCAAGTGAGCTTTGTAGCAACCCTGTGCCAAGCAAATCTATTGGCCTATGTGCTTATTTTGTGTCACATTAGGTCACTGCAAGTTTTTCTCATTATTATTATCTACTGTGATGTTCTATGATCAGTGACCTTTGTGATATTACTATTGTTGTTTTGGGGTACCATGGATTGTATTTATATTGGATAGCACCACTAGTGGCTTAAAGGGAATTTGTTTATTACTTTATAGTTCTGATAGACATTTGACCTGAGTATCATCAGGCTAAGATCAAGGTGCTGGCAGAGCTGCGTTTCTAGAGACTCCAAGGGAAAATCCATTTGCAGGTTATGTTTGTTTGTTTGTTTGGTTGGTTGGTTGGTTGGTTATTGGTATAACACAGTTCCTTGTTGATGTATGACTAGAGTCCTTATATCCTTGATGGCTATTAACTGAGGACCATTCCCATTTTTTGTTAGGCAACAAACATAACTTTGTTTTATGGTTCTCTTTATCCACTTTCAAAGCCAGCAACAACAGGTTGATACCTCTCCTGCTTTGATCTCTCCTTTTTAAAAGACTCATCTTTTTGACACAATCTTGTTTAGCAATTTTCTTTTAAGAGTCCATATGATTATAATGAGACTTTCCTGATAATCCAGTGTAAGTTTTCTTTCTTTTTTTTTTTTTTTTAAAGGTTTATTTTTTATTTATACATACAAGCTGGGGCACAGGTCAGAGGCGTGGGGCGGCGAGAGGGTTCACCAGAGACAGACTGGTAAGCAGAACAGGCAGATCAGAAATACACTGGTGAGGGGAGCAGCGGGCGAGGCAGGAGAGGTCTGCCGCACCATGTGGGATTCTCCTGGGCCGGGTGTCGAACTCGCGTCGCCGCTGCCGACAGCTCCACAGCGCAACGCTTAACCGCTGCGCCACCGGGGAGGCCCCCTCCAGTGTAAGTTTTCTATTTTATTGGTCAGATGATTAGCAATCTTAATTCCAAGTGCAAACTTCTATCCATTTTTCCTTGTAACAGAGACTATTCTCAGGTTTCAGAGTTAGGACATGGACATTTTATTCTGCACAGCACACTACCTAATTACCAGGAAAAGAGAGCAGACCCAGAATAGAACTGATAAAAGTTTCCCAGATCAAGAGAAAGATCTAGAAACAAAAGAAAGCTCATTGATTCAGAGGATCTTAGTGCTGGGAGAATAAATAAATAAATAAATAATTGTTTTAGTAAATCACTGTTTTATGGGCAGTCAAAACCCTAAAATGCAACAACAACAAGAAATCCTCCCCCCAAACCCAGAGCTATCTACTGAAAAAGTTAGGGCTAACATTCAGTTTTCCACCTTGTAATATATTGTATTTATATTATGCCATCCTTCCTTATCATCTGTTTCTGGTTCAACTAAAAGTATACAAATTGTATTTTATAGATGATAGGAAACAGTGATTCATAAATAATAAACATAGATATATGATTATAATGACTTACGCAAAATTATTAAAAAATATTAAAATGTAATGGGCAAAGGCTATAATTTCATTTAACTAAAGCAACACAATATAAACATGTACTCTGCCACCAATAGCTTTAGGACTTTGTTCAGGTAAATACAGGAGGAAACAGAAGTTTATAAATCAATTTCAGGGAAACTCACTTCAGGGTCATGCCTTCATCGTGTACAAGGAGAATGTTTTCTGCCTCCCACCAAATTCATGGTAAACTGCTTTTACATGTCTTTATAATCACAGACCTCACAATGAATGTGCCAAGTAATCAGGGAAATTTGCTAACCCAGAAAATTTAATAACTAAAAATATTACCGACAATATATAATTTTAAAGCTGAAGCACTCAATTGTCATATTCTCTCCACACCACAAATGTCCACTGAATAAGTGATCCAAAGGGATCCTATGGGTAATTTGACTGAGAAAATCTGGTTTCAAAATCTCTCCACTTCCTATTTGTCATTCTGAAATTCCAGATGGACTAGATTTGCTAGTATCATGAAGTAATTTTTGTAAGATATCCTTTTTTCCTCATTCAACAACCAATGTCTTGAAAGAATTAGCTGCTAACTATTTTATTGCCATCTAGTTTATCTTACCCATGGCATTTTCTAACCTGGACACTGGGAAGACACAATGATTATGTTCCTGTTCATTGAAACTGCTATTTTCATATTCTATCATTCAGGGAAGTGATTGAATAATGTTTTAAAATGCCTATATAAGAAAAGGAATTCTATATTAAAGGAGAGAGAAAAATGATTTTGGATAAAGTTGCTTTCTCCTATGATGAATTTTAAAATCTGCAGGAATTTTATATTGAATAAACATTCCAAGTGAGTGATATTTTTCCAGTTTTTTTTTTTCAAGTCTTGTTAAATAATAGCAATTACACTGGTCAAAAAATTTTTACAAAAGTCATGTTATTGAAATAAAATGAGTCATTTCCTATCAATTTGTATGTGTGCAACATGAATATGACAGTCAAATTCTCACTTTGGCTCTAAATGATTTTGTAATCTGAAATAAATTGATGTTTACATCACAAAATGCATGCTAATAGTAACGAGCCTATGGTTAATACCTGTAAAAAATCAAGTCATAGACTACTTCTTAGATCTTCGCTTGTCTCTTGGACAGCTGCTTAGGAATAGACAGATGGGAGACAGTTTCCATTGTGCAAAAGCACAGCCTAAGACTCAGTTTCAAAGAGTATAGAAATAGTCTCCATTCCTGTGGATCATGAGTGATTTCTAAGTCATTCATGAGGCCCTCAATATCAGAACAGAATACCATAATACTTTCCTTTCTGAAGAAAGGCTCCAGCTGCTGGTAGCACTTTCGATACAAAGTAATTGTGACATCTTCTAGAAGATTCCATTGTTGGAGTCTTGATCCTAGCAGTTCTGCCTTGTTCTTGGATAAGTCCAAATCATGAACTAGGTCATTTAGTTCTTCCTGTGTTAGTCTGTGTGGGGTTGATGATGCACCACAGTGAAAATCTGGATCACTGCATGCTGAAGGAACAGGAGAAGAACAGGTCAGCTCACCCTTGTACTCATCAGATGAATCAAGAGAATATTCTGCTGGAGGTTCTGAAATGGAAGTCCCTCACCATGTGGAACTGGTCTCAATGCACACAGAATGTTTGGGTAGACTATACTAGACTTCTCTTTCTTTGTTATTCTGCCCGAAAGAGGAAGAACCAAACAGAAGTAACAGTCTTTTAAGTGGCTGCTTGGCTCTCTCCACACCATTGGTACTGCAAACAGCACTGATGGTCTTTTGCCATTTAACCACTGTGAAAGCTGTGTTGTACATGTAGCACAGCATATATGCAGGGACCAAGGTTTGTTTTGGTCATCAACCTTGTATCCGAAGTAAAGATGATCAACCTTCTTCACTTGAGAAGTGATACTTTCCTTCTGGTTGGCAAATGTCACTTCCCACAAATAGAGCAGAAATCATCCATGCTATTAACGCACTTTCGAAGCATTGCTGTTCTGTATTGTGCCTAAATGTATAAAATAATAACAGTTCTCTGGAACAGTAGCTTAAACTGTCTTGCACAAAGTCTGAAATATTTTCAATGCTCAACCTTTCCAACGGTGCTTTGTATAGTGCACTGCTGACATCAGCTTACTTCAGCAGCGGCCTGGCAGTAATATTGCATTGAATCAGAAAATGATGCAATCAACTCTGGATAATATGTGCATGATGGTATTATGCAATGCAATGCAATATTACATCACTCTAGCTGATTTAGGATGTTGTTACAGTCCTACTGGATAAATTTACATGGTGAAATATATAAAATGAATTACATGAAATATCTTCAAAACAAGAGCTAATAAAAATTTTTCAGGGTTATATTCATGTTCAGGACACCAAGATACTGCAGATTAGGGCCTTTTTAAGTCAGTAATGATATCACTGTTGACCAGTGTTATCTATATTTAAGATATACAGCATGATGTTTTGATGCATGAGTCCATTGTGAAATGAAGGGATGACTGCCACATCATTTCAAGTTATATAATATGTATACCACTTCACATAGTTACTAATTTTGTTTCCATTTTTGGTGTAGGTGAGAGCACAATTTACTCCACTAGCAAATTTCAAGTGAATTATATATTACTAACTGTAATCACTTTGATGCAACAGTCATCCTTCAGAATTTGCTCATAAATGAAAGTATGTATTCTTTCATAACCCCTCATAACTACCATTCTACTCTGTTACTCTGAGTTTGACTTTATAGGATTCCACATATAAGTAAGATAATGCAGTATTTGTATTTCTGTGCCTTTCACTTAGCATATTGTCCTAGTATGTTAATGTCACACATGGCTGAATTTCCTTATTTTTAGAAGTTGAAAAATATCCAAGTGTGTGTTTGTGTGTGTGTATGTGGACACATATATCACATTTTCTCTATCCATTCATTCATCAACAGATAGATTTTCCCTGTCTTTATTACTGTGACTATTGCTGTAGTGCATGTAGTGGGAATGCAAGTATTTATTTGAGATGGTCATTTTGTTCTCTTTTTATATATCTCCAGAAGTGAAATGCTGTATCATATAGTAGTTCTATTTCTATTTCTTACTCTATATTATTTTCTCTAGTAGACAACATTATGTGCTAATATACAAACAAATATGTCAATTGTATTTCCACCAACGATATATAAATGTATCCTTTCTCCACATCCTCACTGATGATTTTTTTATCTATAGTTATCTTAGCAGATGTGAAGTGATATTCATTGTTATTTTGATTTGCATTTCCCATATGACTAATGACAGTGATCATATTTTCATGTACTTGTTGAACATTTGTATGAACTACTAAAAGAAATATCTGTTCATGCTCCTTTCCGACATTTTAATTGGGCTATGTTCTTGCTATTGAGTTTATTGAGTTCCTGATATATTTTGTATTTAACATTTTTATCAGTATTTGGTTTACTGATACTTTTACTTATTCTGTAGGTGTTTTTCACCCTACCAATTGTTTATTTTGCTATTCAGAAACTTTTCTAAGTTTGATCTATTAATAGTTCCACTTATTTACTTTTTAAAAAAGATTTACTTCTTCATTTATTTATGTGTACTAGAGCTGGGGTGTAGGCCAGAAGTGTGGGGGTGGTGTTGAGAGGATTCACCAGAGCAGAGTTGGGAGCAGAACAGGTGGACCTACTGAATACACCTGAAGGGAGCAGTGGGCGAGACAGGAGAGGTCTGCTGCACCATATGGGCCGGGGATCTAACTAGTGCTGCAATGACTGCTGATAGCTTCATAGTGCTGTGTCTTTACCCCGTGCACCACCCCGGAGGCCCTACTTATTTATTTTTGTTGCCTGTGCTTTGGTATCAAATAAAAAAAAAATCATAGTCTAGACTAAATATTAAGGAAAGATTCCCTTATATTTTCTTCTAAGAATTTTACAATTTCAGGTTTTAGATTGAAGTTTCTAATCCACTTTGAGTTCATTTTTGTGTTTGGTATAAGGGTTCAGTGACATTCTTTGGCAAGTGAATACTCATTTTTTTCTACCATCATTTATTGAAGAGCATATTTTCCCCATTATTTTCTTGACATTGTTGTGGAAGATAATTTATGCATGGGTTTATTCCTGTACTCCCTATTCTGTCCCATTGTTTCAGGCAAACAATATATTTAAAGAAACTTTCAGATATTGTCCATTGCCAAACTGAAAACAAAATATAGGAATTTATTTTACTCTTAAGAAGACAGTAAAACTGCTAGATCAATATTTCTTTGGTCTTAGGCTCAATCTCTTTCACTACTAGAGTGTTTCTATATTTTGTTCTAATCACTCACTCAATTTTCAGAATGCTACCAATGAATTGCAAAAATGTATTTAGAATTCTGATGTTTATTAAAATTTGAGATACTTACCTCTTGAGGTAAAAAGCAAAAAAATGACTACAAAAAATCCCAGAAAACAAAAAATAAGCAGCACAACCATCCTGTTACTTTTTCTTTATATTAAAGGACATATTATAGTAATATAATACATCCAGAAAGAAAACCTACAGAGAATACAGCTTCGTTTTATTTATCAATTAGTCAATAGAAGCTCAGGCAGTTTAAGAGAAACTTCTAGAAAACCTGTTATAGAAAATTTCCATTTAAAAATTTTGGAGTTTTAAAACATGGAAATATTCTGTGAAGTCAATTTTTATGGAAAATTACTAAAATACATAGAAAAATCATGTCTTTGTGGATCATAGGTAGGGTTCACAATCTTGTAATACAATCTGCCTGCTGTGCTTTGCCTGTGATTGGTAGCCCAGAGGCATCATTTTGAGTGGAATCATATTGTTTAGGAGTAGTAGCTCATGCTGTTCTACTACAAAGCAATCAGTAGCACAGAGATCAATTGGACTGGATAAAAGAAAAAGGAAAGAGGTAGTTGAAATGCTATTATTTCTGATATTAAATATTTTAAGAGGGAAAATATTGAGAGTACTCTGAATAGAAATTCTGTTGAATTTTATAAAACATTTTAGCATATATACTATTCATGGCTTAATAAACTTCAAGTAAAATAACTATCTTCAAAATACATATTTGGATAGATAAAATATGTCATAAAATATCTTGTGCATGAAATCTGTAAGTATAAACTTAATCTGATTCACATTTGTTAACATTGATAAACTGATTCAGCAAATTTTAATTATAAAGCCTTGGAATATCTACTATTTTCATAAGCTTTCCTCAATAAAATGAGTGTAATATATATGTTAAAGATGATTTGATATTTGTATCACAAGGAATTTTGGTGATAGGATTTTATTTGACATCTTTCAAGGCTTTTCAAATATTTTATATAAACATGAGAGAGAATGCTAGGCAATTTTGCCTTCCTAAAAATGAGCATTATCCAATATTCAGAGATTAAGAATTTACTTAAAATTAACTAGTTTTGATTAAAGAAATATGGCTTATGAAACTTAAACAATAGTGTCAAATAAGTATAAATGAAAATAAATGTGGAAACTGAGAACAACAATTTTAAATCTTGACTGTGACAATTTTATGTTCTTTGCCTTTGTATACGTTCCTTAACCATTCCCTACATTGTATTTTCTCCTTTCATAGAAAAGAATATATAGCCAAGTGATCTCTAAGTTACTTCCTGCTGCAACATTTTGTGTATGTAGTATCCACTTGCTGACATCTATAATCAGAACACAATATATCTTTATTAACAGTCAACTATTAATACATTTTCATTTTTTTTATTTATCAGAGCAGATAAATATATAGAAAGGGGTCATGCTTACTATGAAAATTCAATACACCAAAGAAACAAGCACAGCTATACATAGTTTGTACTGTTTTGATTTTATATATACATTGAAACATTTTTCATAAAATGACCTTTTTAATATAAAATTACTGTATTGTATGGTAATATTTTTGGTTTGTTTATATGTGTGTGCGCTAATATTGCATTGTCCAACTTTTTTTTTTTTTTAAACAATTTTTTTTTAAGATTTATTTTTTATTTATATATACAAGCTGGGGCACAGGCCAGAGGCGTGGGGCGGCGAGAGGGTTCACCAGAGACGGAGTGGGAAGCAGAACAGGCAGATCAGAAATACACTGCTGAGGGGAGCAGCGGGCGAGGCAGGAGAGGTCTGCCGCACCATGTGGGATTCTCCTCGGCCGGGTGTCGAACTCACGTCACTGCTGCCGACAGCTCCACAGCGCAGCGCTTAACCACTGCGCCACCGGGGAGGCCCGCATTGTCCAACTTTTAAAACATTAGATAGATTCTAATCAGTAACCCTTCTTAAGCACTGACCTCATTCAACCTATATCTGCCTCTATATCTATCTATATCTCCGGGGCCACTAGGCACATGCCCTAACCACTTAGGGACCTTATCGCTTACTTCCAGAAAACTAGGGTCAGCCCCTATACTCTAGAGATGAAATAAAATTATAAAAATTAACCAATCCTCTAAGACCTGAGAAACCTGGGTAAGATACCCCAACACCTATTAATATATAAGCTGACTCCTATATCCCAGCTTGCTGTTCCCCTATGCCTGGACACAGTCCACTGTGTGACCTTGCTTGGCAGTAGTTTCTAGTTTGGAGCTATAAGAAACAAAAAACTTTGTGTTATCTTTCATCTACATGGGTACCATTTTGGTGTATCCTGCCATAAACAGAATTTTTTTTTGTCTTATAAAATGTTGTTGTTCAGCCAGCATGCCCCATAATAGAATCCATGTGGAATTAAGTAAGGTTAATATATTCAGGAAACACAGAGTAAAAAAATGCCTAATCTCTAACAAAATAATAAATGCTGTGTTTTGGAGAATACCAAATAAAAGATATAATTAGTATCTTTCAATCCAGGCATAATGACGATTTCTACAAACTAAAATGTCTTACATTTAAACTTTACATTTGATTTTCAAGTTGTGCACTTCACCTTCCAAGTTTTCACCCATCATCTCCTTCTGATGTAACTGAAAAGAGGAACAAGTAGATTTCTAACTTCTGGGTATGTGCAATAAGTTAAAGATATCTGCACAAGTTCTATGGAAAATGAAAAGCAATAAAAACACTGGTTTGATTTTTATGTTTGGCTATATGACAAAATCTAAAATTGGAATTAAGACACAGATGTGTATATAAGTACTATTAAATAGATACATTTTATTCTTAATTTTTAAAAATATTTATATTTTGGAAAATCAATAAAAGATTAACAAAACAGATATTGATATTACCTATATTGTATAATTAGGGTCATGATATTGGACAAGCCAAATAACAAGATTCCTATATATAATAGCTCCATCATGGGTTACAGTATTAAATGCTAATATAAATATTTAGTTATGCTCATATCATGCAGTATGAACTTAATAAATATAATAGTTACAAGCTGTGATATTAATATTTTAATTATGGACTCATATAAAGGAATACCGAGGCACAAAATATTTTACATATTAAATAGGACTTGCCTCAACTTTATATAGGATAAGTGGTTGATGAAACATCAGCAACAAAAACAAGATACTTGGGCCTCCCCGATGGCACAGCAGTTGGGCGCTGCACTGTGGAGCTGTCGGCAACAACTATGCAAGTTTTGACACCAGGCTGGGGAGATTCCCACATGGCACAGAAGATCTTTCCTGCCTGGCCCACTGCTCCCCTCAGCAGTGTGTTTCTGTCAATCTCCCTGTTTTGCTCCCCACTTTGTGTCTTGTGAGCCCTCTCATTGCCCCACGCCTCTGGTCTGTACCGCAGCTTGTATGCATAAATAAATAAATAAATCTTAAAAATCAACAACAGCAGCATCAAGATTCTTGATGAATTTGGATAAAATATGAACCAAAACTGTAAGAGTTATATGTCATCTCCACCGCCTCCTTTAAACTAGAGACCTATTAACAAGGTACAGCAGAGTTGTTCAGAGTCTTGCAATGCCTGCCACATATCCCAAACATTCCCCTTTTTTCTGATACTATCTGTCTCATAAATTTACTTAAACACAAATCTCCTTGCTTTGGGTAGAAAAAAATATTCTTTGCAGGCACTATTCAGATTTTTATGATATTTGAAGGACATCATCGTCTTTGATTTTAACTGAACAATTTTAATTTCCTTTTACATTTTAGCAATTCATTACATTTTAAAACTCTATTTATAAACCACACATGTTTCCTTGTATTTTTATATTATTCTTACAAGCTATAATCATTAAGAAGTGATTATTTTTGCTATAGATCAAAATCAGACCATCTGAATCAATGTATTCATAGAAACTGAAGCCTTGTAGAACAAGTTGTTAGTATTCCATGAATAAATGTATTTATGAGAAAATGATTTGAAGTCATCATTCTTCTTTAAAAAACAGAGAAATAAACTGATGTTATTCATTTTGGTTTGTATGTAAGAGATAGGCTGATATACGCAAGGATAAATTATATATAAAAATGCTAAAATGGTATCTACCCAATTATGTAGAAATTTTCTTTCTGTCAAATCAATAGGTTTTCAAGCCAATATGTTAAAATATCACAAAAAGATACTTCTTATATACAATCTCATCTATTCATATTTCAACAACTCGCTAGTAAAATATAGGAGAATCTTTTTAATTCAACACTATATTCTATCCTTTATACAATCTGATGGCAGAAGAAAATAGATTCTTTATAAACCTAAGCATTAAAGAAAATAAATATATCATTTTAAAAGTACAATATTTTTTACAATACTCAATAAGTAACTTCGCCAACTAAAGTAATTTTAAAAAACTGAATATTAGAATCAAAACTATATTGCAACATTTCATATTATCTTTAATTCAAATATGTCAAATTTTTAATTATAATGCACAATTCTTTGTTTGAGATCAACTGTTTACCTAAGTCCTTTGATGCACATATTATCTTATTAATTTTAACTTAAAAATCTTGTTATTAAGAGTTTTCAAGAGAAGCAGAACTGAAATTTACATTGGTAGACAGGGAGATGATAGATATTAAAGATAGATAGATGATTGATAGATAGATATTTTATTTTAAGGAGTTATTTTAAGATTTTATTTTAAGGAGTTGTTACTCATGTTTTTATTGTGAGCTGGTAATGATGGAGGAAAAAGAATAGAAAACTTTAAAAGGAGGCATCACAATACTAAAACCTGACTCACACAAAGAGATGGGTGGTAGAAGGGTTTAACATAGCCATTAACCAGCTATAGGAACTAAGATTCTTAGTGCCAATTCCTAGATCAAAAAGCACAAGACCCACGCTAGTATCAGACTGCTGTAGGGAGCTTGAGGAGCTCAGACCTGAAGGTGAAGATGATGGAGATTGAGGCCATTGAGAATCTCCTGTCCCTTTCAAATTCTACATAGTTATTCAAAATCATCAACAAACCACTCCATGAAGGAATGATCCCCTCCCAAAGAGAAGATTCTATCAGGGCAATTTCTGTACTGGCACAGGGCAGCAGCCCTTCTGCCCACCTGTGACATGCAGGTGTACCAACTCCCTCTCCCTTCACAGGCCAGCAGTCTTTCTGCCCCCCCCCGTGACCTGTACAAGGCTTCTCTTGACTGACCTCCCTCGGCAGAGGCAGCTCTCTGCAAAGCTGCCTGCCTGTGACCATGCAGGCCTCTCTCTTAGGAAACCTGTCCCTTTTGGATCAGCCCTTTCTGCCTGCTTGTGTATACGCAAGCATCCTTTATCATTGAGAAATTTATGGTTTCACTCATAACAGGACTATAGGGAGGCTGGGTGGGAGAGAGACACTCAGCGGTG